>JAREIK010003184.1:0-207796 GCA_029783825.1 Sapria himalayana | reverse complement strand
GATAGAAAGATAGAAATATAAATAGATAAATATATAAATTAAAAAATAAATGAATAGAAAGATAGATAGACATAAATATAGATATATATAGATAGATAATATACACATAGATAGAAAGACATATAGATAGATAGACACATAAATAGATAGATAGATAGATAGAAGAGATATGTAGATATTTAGATTAGTAGATAGGTAGAGAGGCATAATGGAAAATAGGAAGATAGATAGATAGACTGACAAATAGTTAAATAGACTGACATATCGATAGAGAAATAGACATTTAGATAAATAGACAGATAGAAATATATACAAATAGACAGATCAAAAGAAAGATAGATAAACAAATAGAATGATAGATAGATATATAAATAGAGAGATAGACATATAGACAGATAGATAAATAAATAGATTGATAAATAAATATATTAGAAAGTTTATAGATAGAAAGATAGAATGATAGAATGATAGAATGAAAGACAGACAGATAGATAGATAGATAGATAGATAGATAAACATATAAATAGATAGACATATAGAAGATAGACATATTGAAAGATAGGCATATAGAAAGATATACATATAGAAAGATGAGTAGATAGAAATTTAAAAAGATAAATATATAGATAGATAGATAGATAGACAAATAAATAGATATATAGTAGATAGTCATATAGATAATTAGACAAATTTATAGATAGGTACATAAATAGATAGATAAAATATAGATAGATAGATAGATATGTAAACATATAGATCAAAAGATTGATAAATAGAGTGATAGATAATAGATAGATAGATAGATAGACAAATAAACTAATATATAAAGAGAAAGATAGACATATAGATAGATAGATAGAAATATAGATAGATAAATATATAGATTAAAAATAAATAGAAAGATAGATAGATAGACATAAATATAGATATATATAGATAGACAGATAAATTGATAGATTGAATGATAGATATATAAATAGATAGATTTATGGATAAAAAGATATATAGATAAATAAATAGATAGTTCGATTAATATATAGATATATTGAACAATGAAAGAAAGATAGATAGATAGTTACATAGACAAATAGATTGATAGATGGATAAATAGATTGATACACACATTGATAGATAGATATATAGACAGATAGATAGATATTTAGATAGATAGATACATACATACATACATACATATATAGATAGACTAAAAGATAGATAGATAGAGAGATAGCGAGATAGATAGATATATAGATAGATAGATACATAAATACATAAACTGAAAGATAGATAGATAGATAGATAGATAGACAGATAGACAGACAGACAGACAGATAGATAGATAGATAGATAGATAGATAGATAGACAGACATATAGATAGATTGCTAGAAAGAAAGAAAGAAAGATAAATAGATTAAATGGCAGATAAATAGCTAGACATATAGAAAAATAAACAGATAGATATAAAAAAACATAGATAGATAAATAAATAGATAGATACATAGAAAGACAAAAGAAAGATAGACATATAGTTTGATATAGAGTTTGAAAGATAGATAGATAGCTAGATAGTATACATATAGATAGATAGAAAGATTGATAGACACATAGATAGATAGATAGATATTTAGAAAGATAAAGAGATAGATGGATAGACAGAAAGATTGTTAAAAAGATAGATATATAGGTAGAGAGATATTTAGACAAATAGATAGTTAGACACATATATAGATAAATAGATAGGCAAATAGATAGATATATATATAGGAAGATAAATAGATAGATAGATTAAGAGATAGAAAAATAGATTGATATACAAATAGAATGATAGATAGATTGATTGATTGATGAATAGATAGAATGATAGATAGATAGATAGACAAATAGATATATATACATATAGATAGATAGATAGATAAGCAGATAGATAAATAAACAGATAGATATATAGAAAAATAAATAGATAGACAAATAGATATATATATATATATATATATAGAAATAAATATATCTTGACAAATAGATAGATTTACAAAATGATATATAGAAAGATCGATACAAAGATAGATTAATTGATAGATTGTTTGATAAATAGTCATTTAGTTAGATACCTAGATAAATAGATAGATAGACAGATAGATAGATATAAAGATAGATAGACACACAGATAGACATATAGATAGATAAACATTTATATAGATAAATAAATATAAAGATAGATAGATAGATAGATAGATAGATAATGAGAAAGAAAGATAGACAGATTCATTTGTAGAAAGTTAGACAGATAGACACATAGATAGATAGATTGATTGATTGATTGATTGATGAATAGACAGATTGATAGATTGACAGATTAATAGATAGATTGATATATAGGTAGTAGATTGACTGATAGTCAGATATATAGATATAATGATAGATAGATAAATTGATAGAAAGATAGACAAATAAACATAAAGATATATTGAAAGACAAATTGATTAATAAATTGATAGATAGATAGACAAACAAACATATAGGCAAAATAGATAGATAGATAGGAAAATAGGTAGATAGATAGATTGATAGAAAGATAGATAGATAAATAGATAGACAGATTGATAGATTAATAGTTTGATAGATAAAAAGGTAGACATGTTGACAAGTTGATAGGTAAATAGGTAAACTGGTAGAAAAGTAGACAGGTAGATAGGTAGAGAGGTAGACAGGTATATAGGTACATAGATAGACAGTTAGATAGAGAGACATGTAGAAAGAAAAACAAATAGTCTGATAGAAAGATAGACCGATAGACAGATAGACATTTATAAAGATAGTCCAATAGACAAATAGACAAATAGAAAGATAAAAAGACAGACATATAGATATATAATTAGACCGTCAGACACAAAGAAGGAAATACAGTAAGACAGAAAGATAAATATACAAATAGACAAATAGATAGTTAGTTTGATAGATAAATATACAGATAGACAGATATACAAATAAATAGATACAAACATAGACATATAGACATATAGATAGATAAAAAGATAGATAGATAGATAGAATGATTGACAAAGAGACAGACAGATAGATAGATAGATAGATATACAAATAGATAGATAGATAGACAGATAGTAAGATAGAAAGGTAGATAAATAGACAAATCGATAGATAGATTAATTGACAAATAGCTAGATATATAGATACAGAGATAGTCAGATAGTAGATAGACAGATAGATAGAAAGAACGAAAGACATTTAATCAAATAGATAGATAGATAGATAATCAAATAGAGAAATATCCAGATCGACAAATATTCAAAGAGTTACATAGATGGATAGATTGATAGACACATAGATAGATAGATAGATAGATAGACAAATAGATAAATAGATACATAGATAGATAGACAAATAGGTAGATAGATAGACAAATAGACAGATAAATATATAGATAGATAGATACACATGTAATTAGATAAATAGATAAATAGATAGATTGATAGATAGAATAAAAGATAGATATATAGATACACCTATAGATACATAGATAAAAAGATAGATAGCTAGATAAATAGACAGATTGACAGATAGATAAATAAACAAATAAATAGATATATAGATAGACATACATATAGATAAATACATAGACAAAAAGATAGATAGATAGATTTATAAATAGTCAGATTAACTGATTGACAAATTTAATGATACACAATTTGATAGATAAATAATTAGATAAATAGGTAGTAGATAGATTCATGGATAGAAGGATAGATGGATAGATGGATCGATGAATAGATGGATAAATAGATATATGATAGATGGAAAGATGGATAGATTGATATATGGATAGATTGATAGATGGATAGATGGAAAATAGTTAATTGGATGGATACAATGATAGAAGGATAGATAGATGAATAAAAAGAAAGAAAGATAGATAGGTATATAGATAGATAAATAGATAGTCAGATAGATATATAGATAGACAGACAAAAAGATTTTTTGATTGATTGTTTGTTTGAATGATTGATAGGCATACATAGAGAATGATAACTAAATAGATAAATATATAGAAAGATAAACAATTACCTAAATAGATAGATAGATAGATAAAAAAATAGACTGATATTTAATTAGATATATAGATAGATAGTTAGTTAGATAGATAGATAATTAGATAGATACATAGATAAATAGATAGATAATAACTAGATAGAAAGCCATATAGATAGATAGAGATATACACACATAGATAGACAAATAGATTGATTGTTTAATAGAACGAAAGATATATAGATAGAAAGATAGTTAAATAGAAAGATAGATAGATATATAAAGTGATAGATAGATATATATATATATATTTATATATATATATGAAAAAAGATAGATAGACATATATGTAGATAGAAATATAGATAGATAAACTCATAGATACACATATTGTTTGATTCATTGATATATTGAAAGATAGAAAGATAGATAGATATATTGATTGATTCATAGAAAGATAGATAAATTGATAGATAGATACAAAGATTGATTGATTGATTGATATATAGATAGATAGATTTATATATATAAATACACATAGATAAATAGATAGATAGGTAAAAAGTTTGATAGATTGATAGATACATAAATATATATATATATATATATGTATGTATGTATGTAGATAGATAGATTGATTGATTTATATATATTTATATATAAAGATGAATAGATAAATAGATATATATATATATATATATATATATATATTGATACATAGATAGATAGTTAGTTAGTTAGATATACAAATAGACATATAGATTGATGAATGGATAAATAATTAGATAGATAGATTTATTAATAGATAGATAGATAGATATATATATATATATATATATATATATATATCTTTATATAGATAAATAGATAGATATATAGATATATATAGATAGATAGATAGATAGACAATTAGAAAGATAGATAGATAGATAAATATAATATATATATATATAGACATATAGATAGATACATAGATAGACAAACAAACAGAAAGATATATCGATAGATATATAGATAGATAGGTAAATAGAAAGAAAGATAGATAGATATATAGATTGATATTAATAAAGATATATATAAAGATAGATATACAAATAGATAGATAGACACATCAACACATTGATATATAGACAACAAGATAGATAGACAGATATATAGGTTTGTTTAAGAGATAGAGATATAAATAAAGAGTTACATAGATTATTACACAGATAGATCTATAGACATATAACCAAAATGACACATCGATAGATAGATAGTTAGATAGATAGATATATATATATAGTTAGACTAATAGATAGATAGATAAAAAATCATATAGTTACATTGACAGACTGACAAATAGATAGATTGAAACTTAGTCAAATAGATAGATGTACAAATAGTTAGATAGATAGACACATATATAGATAGATAGATAATTATATAAACAAATGGATTTATAAATAGATTGAAAGAAATAAAGATAGATTGATATATAGATAGATTGATTGATTGATAAATAAATAGATAGTTAGATATATAAATATAATTATAGATAGATATTTAGAGAGATAGATATATAGATAGATATGTAAATAGATAGGTTGGTAGCTAGATAAATTGATAGAGATATAAATAGATAGATATATATATATATATATATATATATATATATATATTGATAGATATACATATAGATATATAGATAGGTAAAATTATATACTAACACATAGATATATACAAAGATGGGTAGATACATTGATAAACAAAAAGATAGATAGAAAGATGGATAGAGAGGTATATAGATATATAGATAGATACACATATGCATAATTTGATATAGAGCAAGATTGATAGATAATTAGGTAGATAGATTAATAAATAGAATGATATATATATATATATATATATATATAGATAGATAGATAGCTAGAGAGATATATAGATAGATATACAATAAGATAGATAAACATATAAATAGATAGACAAATAGATAAATATACAGATTGACTAATAGAAAGTTAGATAGAAAGATAGATAGAAAGAAAGATAGCTAGATATATATATATATATATATATATATATATATATATATATAGAAAGACAAACTAACAAATATATAGACAAATAGATATTTAGATAGACAAACATACCCATAGATAGATTGATAAATAGATATATAGATATACAAATATTAGATAGATAAATAGATGATTGAAAATAGGTAGGCAGATAGATAGATAGATAGATAGATAGATAGATAGATAGATAGATAGATAGATAGATAAATACATAGATATATAGATAGATAGATTGATTGATTGTTTGTTTGATAGATAGATAGATATATAGATACAAACACAAATAGATAGATAGATATTTAGATAGAAAGTCAGACAAATAGAAATATAGATAAATAGATTGATTGATAAACAAACATATAGATAGATTTACAGACAGACAGATAGACAAAAAGATAGATTAATATATATATATATATATACATAGACATATTGACATAAAGATATTGAGACAAATAGACAGATAGACATATAGATGATAGACACATAGATGAATATATAAACATATAGATATATATATATATAATGATATACAAACAGACAGATAGATAGATAGAAGGATATACAAATTGATAGATAGAAAGATAGACAGATAGATAGATAGCCTAATAAAAAGATATAATGATAGACAGACAGACAGATAGATAGATAGATAGACCTATAGATAGATAGACAAATAGCAAGATAAATCGATATACATTTAGACAAATAAATTGATAGACAAATATAAAGATAGATAGCAAGACAAATAGTCAGATATACAAATAGATGTATAGATAAATATAAATAGTGGCAGATAGAAAGATAGATGTATAGATTGATAGATGTACAAATAGATAGATAGACATATAGACAAATAGATTTATAGACAAACAGATAGATACATAGACAGATAACACTACTAAAAATTACCGTTTTACCGCCCAAATATTGGGTCAGTAATTAGTTGTTTTTTGGTCTGTAAACCAATTAGCGACCATTTATTGACCAAAAAAAATAGTCACAATTTTGCTCGTCACTAAATATTTTACCTATGAAAAAAATAGTCGGTTGGTAAATTATTGACCATTTACCGATCCTCTACTGATGATGATTTACTGACTAAATTCTGACAATTTACCGACCAAATAAATAATGTCGGTACATTGTTTCCAATTAATTTGTAATTAACGGTCATTTACAGACCAATCACCGAGAAATAATTACTGACTAAATTCCGACCATTTCCAATCAATGGAATTAAGTTGGTAAATGGTCTCTAAATGGTTGGTAATTACCGACCATTTAGAGACCATTTATTGACAAATAAATTCTGACTAAATTTCAACCACTTTCTGGCCAAAATAATTTGGTCGGTATATGGTCACAAAATGGTCGGTAATGCCTAAATAATTGTGACAAAAAACTGACCAAAATCTTTTAAAATCATTGTTTCATAATTGATCTCCACATGTATTACCAACCATTAGGAGATCTTTTACCGGCCATCGATAATAAAACATTTTGGTTGGTTTGATCACAATTCAGTTGGTAATTACCAAACAATTTTTTCAGTAGTAATTCTGCAGTTGCTGTAGAAACTGAAACAAAAAAACACAAAAAAACAACAATTTTACTTCCAGTTTTGATTTAGTTCATGCAGAAACATTCAGAGATAAAACAACAAAATAAAAATCTGAATAACTCAATCAAACAACTATATATACTACATTTATATATTAAAAATATCGAGAAAAAATAAAAAATTAAAATCCAAAATCAAAGTTTAAGGAATTGAAAAAAATGTGTGTAATACACTCAATCATCCAACCTAGTTTCATAATCATTATGATGCAATATTTCTGGTCCTCACGGTGAGATGTCGGGTATTGGGATAGAGGTGTCTGCTGCTGCCAGTCCTGATGTGGTTGCAAGTACTATTGTAAGTGATGGAGTAGATGCTCTAGCTAAAGTATTATGTCGAATATTCCGTGGTAGATCATCAGGGTTGTATTATAGTCCTCCCTCCTGAAAATTCTTTGTAAGCCAGTCAATAAGGATACGCAACTCATCCCTATCTTCCTCAATGCTTGGGCAAGCCATGGCTGATTGATGAAGCCACAGCCTACATGACGAGGCCTAGTGTAGCCAGAATCCTTATCAAGGTCAACTGCAAAGTCTCTTCTCCGGACAGAATATGGGTAGGCAGGGACCTCGTACATGGCTTTTGGCAGAAGGTAATTCCTGAATCCTTCCCTAAATACTGTCAGAACTACTGCAAAATGGACCACGCATTGGAGGACTATATGCTGTCCAAGATAAGGAAGTTGGAGGAAAGAGAATGGGTAATAAAATGACAGGCCAAGGGTGGGGAAGAAGGAGGGATAGAGGAAGGAGAGGAGATAGAGGGGGGAGGGAATGAGATAAAAAAGGGAGGGGGAAAACCAGTGGAAGTTAGGGAGGAAGGAGAGTTTGCAAGGGGGGTAAGAATGGAAGAAGGGAGTATTGAGGAAGGAGAACCAGGAACAGATAAGAGGGAGGAAATAATGAAATGGCTTGAGAAAATACCAAAAGTATGAGGAAACTTAGGAGGGAGGAAAGAAGTAACTCTTAGAGGGAGTAAGAGATCAGCACTCAAAATCATAGAACAGCATAACTGGGACGAGGATGATCTTTTGTCTGAAAAAGAGTTCGAAACAAAAAGCTGGCCATTAGCCAACAATATCAATGAAGATCATAAGCTGGACCACCATACACCGCTTGATGATTTGGGGCTGAAAAAACAGCTTTGTAGGTATGCACCAAATAGCAAGGAGAAAGCATTGGAGGAAATAAGGAAATTAGAAATAAGTTTAGAAAAATTATATATTCCTAAGAAGCCAGAACAAGCCCCTCCGAGCTCAAGCAAGTCGTCGAGAAACAGGAAAAAATATTTAAATATGAAATATGAATCTAAATGTATTACTAGAGCTCAAACAAATATACTTAGATGAATTATTTATTTTGGAATATAAGGGGAGTAGCGAACACTTCTACGATAAATAGAATTAGAAACCTAATAAAAATTCATAAACTTAAAATTATTGCTCTAGCCTAACCAATGGTAGATAAAAATCAAATTGAGAAGTACAAGGCAAAGATAGGTCTCCAAAAGGCATTCTCGACTAATAATAGTAAGTTATGGGTCATGTGGGAAAACAGTATGGACCTTGAAATCATAGCAGAAAATGACCAAATAGCTAGTTTTAAAATAGGTAAACAATCGGATATAATCTTCTCAATAGTCTACGCTAGTAATTTGAAGGAAGAAAGGAAAATACTCTGGCAGGAGATGGATAAAATAGTAGTTAAGAACTCCCCGTGGATAATAGGAGGGGACTTTAATGTAATTAAAAATACCTCTGAGAAAAGGGGAGGCATGTCACATGACCCGGTGGCAATAGCTCAATTCAATGAGGCTATTGCAACGGCAAGATTAATGGAGATAGAATATCTAGGATCAAATTACACATGGTGTAATGACTAGAAGAAAAGGGGGTAATCTGGTCTAGGCTGGATCGGGTATTAGTTAACACGCACTGGCTGGAAAAAATAGGTGAAACTAAAGTGCAGCATTTAAGCAGAACCTGTTCAGATCACAGTCCGTTACTGGTGACACTTCAAAAAAGGAGGAGAACACAGTTAGGTTTCATTTTTCAAAATATGTGGGGCAAGCATAAGGATTTTGAGGCTGTAGTAGAAAATACATGGGGAAACCCGTTCTCTGGCAACCCCACGCAGATATTGGGGTATAAACTCCTAAAATTGCGTCAGGCTCTTAGCAAGTGGAATAAAGAGATCTTTGGTAATATATTTAAAAAAAATTCTAGAAGCCGAACAGAAAGTCTCAGATCTAGAAAGGGATTATGAAAATAGTCAAGACATTATAACTAGTATAGAACTTAACAAAGCAAAGGCTGAACTAAAACTTAAAATGCATATGGAGGAAGTATTTTGGAAGCAAAAAGCGAAAATAAAATGGTTAAAAGATGAAGATAAGAATACAAAATTCTTTAATGCAATGAAAAAAGTTAAATATCAGAAACTAGGCATAAAAGGTATAAAAAAAGCTAATGATGATTGGATAGAAAAAGATGAAGACATAATAAATGAATTAAAAAGTTTCTTTAAAAACCATCTATGTGTTCCAAGCATAGACAGAAATCAGACATTAATGAGGGGGATTAATAGAAGGGTTACAGAGGAAGATAATGATATGTTATCAGAATTCCCCACGATAGAGAAAGTGAAGGATGCAATATTTAATGCCAACAAAGATAGTTCGGCTGGCCCAAATGGCTGGAATAATGAATTCTTTCAGAAAAGCTGGAATATAATACATAAGGAAGTTACTGTAGCTATAACCTGGGTATTTGTGGGTGTGGAAATCCCAAAATCGTTGGCAAAATCATATATAGTATTGATACCAAAAAAAGATAACCGGCAAAAAGGAGAGGTTTCAGGCCAATTAGCCTTTGTAACTCTATCTATAAGATTTTAGCTAAAATATTACAGAATAGATTAAGCAAGATTCTCCCTAAAATTATCTCGTCGGAACAAGCAGGCTTTATTAAAGATAGACAGATGTTGGAAAATATAAATCTGACATCAGAAATGATAAAAGAAATAGGTTCTAAAAATAGAGGGCACAATATAGTAATGAAACTGGACTTGTCCAAAGTATTTGATAGAGTTGAATGGAACACTCTATGTTATCTAATGAGGAAAATGAGATTTTCAGAATTCTGGATAGATCTGATATACAGATGTATATCTAGTACTTGGGTTAAAATGCTCATAAATGGTCATACAGTCAAAGAATTCAAGCCATCTAGAGGTCTAAGGCAAGGAGACCCTTTATCACCTACTTTGTTTAATATATACTTAGAAATGTTTATTACAAACCTGAAAGAGCAAGTCAGAAATGGTAGTATATTACCTTATAAGCAGCCTAGAAATACTCCATTCGTAAGCTGTTTGGCTTACGCAGATGATGTAATTATATTTACAAATGCCAGCAGTAGATCAATGAATAAGATAATGGTGCTGTTGCATGCTTTAGAAGAAGAAACAGGCCAAATGCTTAATAAGAATAAATGTCAATTCATGGTAGCAGCAAGAACACTAGAAAATCTAGCGCAAAGGATTAAAAAGTCACAGGCTTCACACAGTGCAAAGGAGCTTTAATATACTTGGGATGCCCAATCTATGAAGGAAGAATGAAGGAAGACTTCTTGTCTTTCTTACTGAATAAGTTTATAAAAAAAATTGCTGGGTGGAAGGAGAATCTTTTAAATATGGCAGGAAGAATTACGTTGATAACTCATGTGTTACAAGGTTCATTAGCACATATTTTAATGACAACACAGCCTCCAAAGAGCATTATAAATAAGTTGGAAAGGGAAATGAAAAATTTTTTATGGGGGAAAAAAGAAGGGAAAAATAAGCTTCACTGGAAAAAATGGAAGGATTTATGTTACCCTAAAGAGGATGCAGGTTTAGACTTTACAAACCTAAACGACATGGCTAAAGCCTGGGCATGCAAAAACTGGTGGATGTTAAAACAAAATGGAAGCATTTGGGCATCATATGTAAAAGCTAAATATAAGATAGGAAATAGAACACTGAAAGATTCTAAAAAAGCTTCTAAAAATTGGATATTGATGCGGAAACAAGAGAATATAGTAGAAAAACACATAATTTCAACAAAATGCGGGTGGAAATGGACATTGAATCCGCAAGGGAAATTCACCTTAAAAAGTGCCAAAGAACTAATCAGGAATAAAAAGCCTTCACAATTTAAAGAAATCTGGATAAAAGATCTGCCACAGAAATTAAATGTGTTTATGTGGAAAATAGTTTTAAATATTATTCCACTAGACGGGAATATTCAGAAAAAAGGCATAAAGTTAGCATCTAGTTGCGAATGCTACCTTCAAGAAAGAGAGAGCACTGATCATCTTTTCTCTTCAGGAAAAATAGCAGTTAATTTATGGCAAATATTAGAATCTGAAGTAGAAATTAAAAATGATAAAACCTCTCTGAAAAAGAGATTGAAATCTTGGTCGAAAAAGGAATCAAAGAATAAAATTTTAAAATGGTTAAGGAATTACATTCCGCATATAACACTTTGGTGCATATGGAAAGCTAGGAACAAAAGTAGATTTGAGAATGTGGTAATGAAGGTTAAAGATATATTGGATGAAATTAAAAGAGAAATTGCTTTTATTACTGCTTGCAATCCAATAAAAGTGAGAAGCATGAGAATGGATGAGGATAGAAAGAGGGCATGGAACCTAACAACAGTAACAAGGAAGATGCTAGTAGTCAAAAGAGTTAAATGGAAAAAACCCTTGCATGGAAGCCTAGTGCTCAACACATACGGGAGCTTCAAAAGAGAGATGGGCGTGGCAGGGGGAGGAGGGTCTATAAGAAATGAGGAGGGCAAAGTACTAAAAGCTTTCACATCAAGGAGCACTGCCTCCTCGGCATTACATGCAGAGATTATAGCCCTGCATAAGGGCTTACAAATTTGCAAAGATAATAACTACCATAAAATCCAGGTCCAAGTTGACTCGAAAATACTAGTTCAGCTAGTACAAAAAAGTTACAATTATGGCAGTTTGAAGAAGAAATTGATGACATCAGAAATATTTTAGGAGAATTAAAAGGAGAGATAGAACACATTTATAGAGAGACTAATGCGTTGGCAGATAAATTAGCAGAGGATGGAATGAAAATAGGAGTACAAGAATTTGAGGGGGATGGAATCCCTAGAAAGTTTATAGGTTTAATAGAATTAGATAGGATTGAATTCTCATATGTTAGAATACAAAAATCATAATTAAAGTTGTCCTTAGAGAATACTTCATTGCTCTGTTGATTATTCAGCAGCTTCACAACTCTAGGAGAAGGATAAATGACATATAAAAAGCCTCCTAGTGAGGGGAGACTAAAAACAGCAAAGGTATGTATGTAGTTAAATGTTGTATGCTTGCTTATTTTCAGGTGAAATTAGTAAAGGGATAAAATAATTTTAAGAAAGTGAGAATCTTGTTGATTCTATAGAGAAGGATGTTCACCTCGGTCCTGTGGGGTATTTAAAAGGTAGTATGTTTAATGTTTATATAGCTGGCTGTAGTTTTCTGTGCAGTTATGTTTTAGCAGAATAAAAAGCTTCCAATATGCGGCTTAAGTGGAAAGAAAGTGGATGGTAGAGCTATACTTGCTCAATTATTTCGGTAAATTGTCATGATGAATGTGTTTGTTTAAGTGTGGTAATGCGTCTTTATAATCAGTCATGTGGTAATGCATTAAAACTGTAAGAGCCTTGTATGGCAAGGCGTCGTCTGTGTGTCAATGGGTGAGTCTGTTTTAATATAATAAGTCTGTATAAGTCTTTCGGGAGTCTGTTGGGTGCGTCTGTTACACCTCTGCAAGTGTCTGTAACGAGTCTGTATATCTTACGGGATTAGATGGTAAGGAGTAGGTAAGTTTAGGTCGGAAGAAGTTTATCAAGTTGGGAAAGTTTATCTGTTCAAGTGGATGAATTGTAACTCGAAGAAGTTCTTCGAATTGGTAAGCTTGAAGAGCAAACAAAAGCATGCCGACAGTGGATAAGCTCGAGTCATGGAGAAGTTTATTGAATTGTCAAGCGGGATGTATGCTCAAACGGTTCACGGAAGGTATAGAATTCCCTCGCAAAAGCTGGTAAATCACTCATGGATAGAAGTTTCAGTAGACATAGGGCTTAAACTCAAAAAGCGTGAAGGCCCATTTTCCTCCAGCAAAAGATAAGGTATTAGTATTATTTTAAGTTTACTTATAGATAAGGTATTAAAATGGGTGTAAATGGGTTAAGGGTAGATGTAGCTTGTAAAAAGGGTATTCCTCCGGCAAAAGAGAGGGCTAGTTTAATAATAAAAATAACCTTAAAAATAATAGTGGTAAATAGTCATGGTTTGATCACCATCATAAGTTTCTACCTATGAATCATCCATTTCGAAGAAATAAAGCTACATTTCAAAAAATTAAAATTGTGATGATAGTTGCACCAGTAGTTCATTCGAGAGATATTATTATGACAGAGATTCAGAGTTTGGGTTTGAAGAATGTGGACCAATAGGCAAAATATTTGGCGGAAAAAAATGTAGTATACTTTGGGACTTGCCTTATTGGAAGTCCATTTTAATTCATCTTAACTTAGATATAATGCGTATTGAAAAAAATATGTTAGACAATATTTTCAACAATGTCCTTAATGTAGATGAAACAAAAGACACTTTAAAATCAATACAAGAGCTGAATGATTATTGTCGACATCATGAATTGAAGCTGAATGAAGCAACCATAAAATTCCATAAAGTTTGCTGCACACTTGATAAGATGGTAAGACATATATTATGTGTATGGGTTAAAAATTTGAAATTCCTTGATGGATATGTGTCAAATATGAGTAGATGTGTGGATATGAATAATCTTAAGTTATTTGAAATGAAAAGTCATGACTGTCATGTATTTATGCATAGATTAATACCAATTACTCTACGTGAATTACTTTTCCTAAGTGTTTGGAATGTCCTTACAGAACTTAGTTTATTTTCAAATAGCTAATTGCAACCACAATGATAATAGATGACATGGTGATGCTGGAGAATGACATTCTACTTATTATTGGTAAGCTTGATCGAATATTCCCACCGAGTTTTTTTGACTCAATGTAGTATTTACCGGTCCATTTGGCATATGAAGCAAAGATCTTAGGGCTAGTACAATACAAGTGGATGTATCCTTTTGAGAGGTAAATACATATAATTTGTTGTGTTTTATTATTTCGTACATAAAGTAATATTGTAATTTAATATAATTGAAACCTAACATTGTTTTTGTAGGTATCTTCGTAAGTTGAAATTGAATGTTAGAAACAAGGAAAAAGTTGAAGGTTCAATGTGTAATGCATAATTAGTAGAAGAAACATCATCATTTTATTCTTATTATTTTGAGGATCATGTCAATATAAAGAATAGAAATGTGCTGCAGAATGATGAAGGTCATGTGATAGTAGAAGATGATTCTGTGGACAAACAATCTATCTTCAAGAACCCTAGAAGAGCATTTGGAAGAGCAATGAAAAGATGTATGACAGATAAAGAGTACAGAGCAACCCAGAGCTATGTTTTACTTAATTATGAGTATATTGCATCGTATATTGAGTATGTATACCCAAAATGGTTGCGGGTTTAATCATAGTTTAATTTTATCTTTAATAGGTATTATTAAAAATTGATTTACAATTTTCTCTCTTTTTATATTTGTGCAGTAATTATGTTGAGCATTTAAAATATAGACAACAAGCAATTACAATAATGATGTCGATTATACGCTAGAAACTGAATTTATGAATTGGTTAAAAAATTATGTGAGAATTATTATGTTTTAAAGTATTGAATTATTTAATTAATTAGTATATTTTATTTGTTAATATCATTTTTTTAATTTATGTCATAAGCAATTGATCATTCAAATGGAGATTCAAATATTTTCAGTTAGAATCTCAATAAATGCCCCTTTAGATATGTGACAACCTATCCTGAGTATTTTATTAATGGATATAAATTTCATATAATCAGGCATGGTTCTTCTAAAACAATAATGAATAGTTGTGTATGCATTAAAAGCTCAGGTTATAGTGCAGATAAGATTGATTATTATGGTCAACTCAAAGTAGTTAATGAGTTAGAGTATCCTGGACTCAAAAATAATAGGATTGTATTATTTAAGTGCGAGTGGTTTGATCCTACACGAAATGTGGCCACAAAGATTCATTCAAATTTATAAGCTAATGGATGTTAACCATATACATAGATATAATCAATATGAGCCATTTATTATGGTAGTTCAAGCCATTCAAGTATATTATTATACATATCTGAGTTTATCTCATGATAAGAAAGATTGGTGGATGATTTACAAAATCAAAGCTCGATCAAATTTGAAGTACTGATATTGCACCTGCTTTACAGAAAGATGACATAAATAATATTGAGCCTATGAATGTAGATGAAGATCCAATGACATCATCAAATGTTGTGCCTTCCTCTGTAGTTAGTGCAAACTTAGAAATTGAGATTGTGGATGAGAAGTAAAAGAAATATGTAAAATTGACTTGAAAAAAATATCATGATGTTACTTTCAGTGTTTTTTTAAATTGTTATGATTTGCTTATTTTCAATGTTATTTATTTATTTGTACAGTTTTATTCCATCTCACAAGTGTTCGACTATAATTTCAAAGCCTTTCAAGAAAATGGTTGATTCTAAAGTATCCTCCTGGAAGAAAGTTTTTAAATCGACAAAAGAGTCTTATTTTAATGATTTATAGGTAAAAATAACAAAACAATTTCATGGAAAAATAATTATCTAATTAGTTAACTATTATGTTGGTTATTATTCAAGTAATAAATAATTATGTTCTTGTTGTTAATATAAATTCTTTTATGATTTTTCTATATATAGAATCAGTGCACATTGGCACCCAAATTTGATGGAAAGATAAAGTCATTATGAGAGATCAAATCTGCTTAATGATATTCTAATTTTGTCTATAAGTTGAAGAATATGAAAGAAAGTCTTTATTTTATATCCGAGGATGACTGGTCCCAAGTGGCTTAAGTATTGGGAGGACCCAGATGTGAAAAAAAAATTAGATATTGCCAGCAAAAATCAACGAAGTAAGGTAGCTGGACTAGGTATTGAAATCTATCGACACACAGGAGGGTCAAAGTCGAGCATTAAGCACGCTTGAGATTTGGTACAATTTAAAAATTCTAAAAATTTATATAGTTAGTGGTTTTCCTAATAGTCCAATAAATCAAATCTCTGCATGGTTTTATTAATTTTGTTAAATTTTTTGATCATTTGTTTTTTATAACTTAATAAAAACATATTTTAGGCTGGATAATTGGGTCGAGATCCAATTTTGTATGAGATTTTCAGGAAGATTCATGTGAAGAAAGTGGATGGTCAATTTTTGACAACAAGTCTCATTTTATTGCTGTAAGAATTTGTTATATTAATTAAATTTTATAAAACTACAGTATATTTTAAAAATTGTTTGGAATGCAAAATATTTATTTTATTTTTTATATATCTAGAATAGTTTTTTCTCTATTTTATCTCAGGACTTAATGGAGGAACATGTGATAGTTGCTCATCAACAAGCCGAGGGTTCTATGGATCTTCAACCAAGTGACTATGATCCTATTTATTTGGAGACCATAGGAGATCAAAAGAAGCAGCGAGTGTACAGAATCGGCTCTAAGGGAGTAGCATATTATTGTAGCAGTCATGCTTCTAATTCATCTGTCTCAGCAATGGTGGATGAGGCGGTCGAACAACAAGCACTGGAAACAAATGAACATATTATAGTTATGGAGAGATAAATGAAAAAAAAAAGTATGAGCAGATATCTCATTTAAAAAAAGAAATATATGAAATTAAAGAATAGAAGGATGAGTAGATATCTCATTTGAAGGAAGAAATATATGAAATTAAACAACAAAGGGATGAGCAGTATACTAATTTGATGGAAGAAATGCAATAAATTAAAGAAATGAACGATGAGATGAAAGAAATTAAGAATGTAATGCAACAGTAGATGTCTTATATGGAGTCACAATTAGCGGCATTGGCACAATAGATAGCATTCCGAGATCAAGCTACAAAACCTCGTAGGAGAGGCAAGCATTCCCTACAAATTATGAGGATGATTTTGTATGAGAATTATTTCTGAACTGTTATTTATTTTTGTCTATCTGTAGCTAATAATTATGATATTTTTTTGGTAGGTTTCAATTTTTTTTATTATGGTTTTGTTATTGATTTTTTGATTAATCTAATTATGATTCTTTGCAGGACACATTATGTGAGACATAAAAAAAATTATGATTCAAATCATTCAAACATTGTCACGGTCCTTCCAATGCATGGGTCCCATATTTACTGATTTCAGCTTTATCAAAAGGAGTGTTACCTTATTTTATCTTTATTATTTTATAAACATTTTATTTTTGCACTCTCTTCACTCTAAAAATAATTGCTGGACATCTTTTGGATTTTTGTTGAAGCTGTATGATAATCAACTTTAGTTTATGTTTGTTCATGTCTATAATAATTATTTTTATATATCTGTGATTATATTTTTGTGTCTCCAAATTTTTTGGGTAAGCTTATTATAGGTATGTAAAAGCCTATTTTTAGTAGTGACAGTGATGGCAGCAGTAGCAGCATCAGTGGCAGCGGAGGCAGTGTCGGCATCAGCGATGGTAGTGGTGATGGAGGTGATTGTGGCAGCATCAAAGACAGTGGCAGTGGTAGCAAAGGCAGTAACGACAGTAGCAGTAGCAATGGCAGCATCGGTAGTAGTGGCTGTGGTGGCTGTGGTGGCTGTTGCGGCAGTGATGGTAGCAACGACGGTGGCGGGAGTGGTAACAGCACATATAGTAGTGGCAGCGGCAGTAGCACCGGCAGCGGCATTAGCACCGACAGCGGCATTAGCACCGGCAGCGATGGCAGTGGCGGTGGCAGTGGCAGTGGCAACAGTGGCAACAATGGTAGCTGTAGCAGTTGCGGTAGATGCGGTAGTAGTAGTAGTAGCAGCGGCATCATCGGTAGTAGTGGCAGCAACAGTGGTAGCATCAATAGTAGTGGTAGCAATAGTAGTGGCAGCGGGAGCAGAAACAATGGCAACAAATGTGATATATATGTACATATATAGTCAGTATATACGTACATATAATACTATAATATTTTATGTACATATATATTGATTATATATGTACTTAGTATATATGTACGCATAATACTATAGTTTATATGTACATATACTGCAGTAATATATCTACGAGTGAAATGCTAATATATATGTACATATTTACTCTAGCAATATATATTTATCAAAACATAGCTTTTTCTTTATTTATTTTGATTTGATTGAATAGTTTAAATTTCTTACAGATATGGTGTCATATTATTCCCCATACAAAGCTTGTATAAGTGATGAGATTTTTCACTAGACATGATGTGTCATGACTCAGATAGCTTTGTCATAGCATAAAATTGGTGATCGGAGGAGCAGAGGGAGATAAAGCAATGTCAATGAAGGGAAAGATTATACTTTATTCACTGTCAATAGATACATTGATGAATAAGATGTAATAAAATTTTGTTATTTTTTTGTTTTAATAATATAAAATATTGAATTAGAAAAAGTTATTAAATTATTTTATTTTTTGTTATTATAAATTATCATTAATAGATTCTTTTTTTATTCAATTTGATTAAAAAATATTAAAATATTTAATTAAAAAAATTTTAAATAAATTAAATTCTGAAAATAGTTTTGAAATTAATTTAGCTAGGGAAAATTCCCTACCTAATTTAGCAAATTTTCCCGAGTTAAATTTGCTAGCGAAAATTCCCTTGCATAAATTAGATAGGGAAAATTTCCTAGCTAATTTAGAAAGGGAAAAATCCCTTGCAAATTTAGCTAGTGATATTTATATTTTAGCAACAGATTTTTCTATCATTAAATTTATTATCTAGGGACTATTTATATCACTAATAATTAGCAATCTATCTATCTATATATTTATCTATCTATCTAACTAACTAACTATCTTTTTGTTTATCTTTTTGTCTATCTTTTTTCTATCAATTTGATAATCTATCTATCTATCTATTTAACTATATGTATATATATCTATCTATTTGTTTATTGATCAATATATAAATCTATCTATTTATCTGTCAATACATTTGTCTATCTATGTGTATATCTTTCTATCTATTTATTTGTCTATCTATTTATCTATCTATATGTCTGTCTATCTATTTTTTAATCTATCTATCAATCTATCTATGAATATGTATATCAATCTTTCTATCAATTTGTGTATTTGTCTGTAAATCTATCCTTCTATCTTTCTGTCTATTTGTGTTTCTATCTACTTATCTTTCTATCATTCTATCTTTATATCTCTCTATCTATCTATCTATTTATCTCTCTATCTATCAGTTTATATATCTGTTTTTATATATCTTAGTCTATGAATCAGTCTATGAATCTATCTATCTATCTATTTATCTATCTATCTATCTTTTGATCACTCTATATATCTATATATCTATTTATCTGTCAATTAATATATCCATCAATTTGTCACTAAATCTTTCTATAATACTATCTATTAAAATATCTATCAATTTTTATTTAGATATATTTGTGTATATGTTTATCTACTTGTTTATATATTAGTCTATCTATTTGTCTATCTATGAATCAATCTATCTGTCTATCTATATGTCTATCTATCTATTTATCTATCTATCTATCTATATATCTATCCAGTTATCTATCTGTCTATCTATTTATCTATCTTTCTATTTTTATGTTTAAGTATCAATTTATCTATCTATCTATATATCTGTCTATTTGTCTATCGATCTAACTGTCTATCTTTCTGTCTGATGGTCTATCTATCTATCTATCTAACTATTTGTCTATCTATCTATCTATCTATATATATGTATGTTTATCTATTTGTCAATCTGTCTATCTCTATGTTTATCTATCTATCTATATTTTTGTCTATCACTCTGTCCTTCCATTTGTATATCTTTCTATCTATCTATATAGTTATATATCTATATATGTATATATCTTTCAATCTATGTATCTATCTGTCGATCTGACTATCTATATTTCTATCTATTTATCTATCTATCTATCTATCTATTAATCTGTCTACCTATTTGTCTATCTCTCTGTCTATCTATTTGTGTATATATCTGTCTATTTGTCTATATGTCTATATATTTGTCTATTTATTTATCTGTGTATTTGTTTATCTTTATGTCAATTTATCTATATATCTTTATAGTAATCAATCTATTTGTCAATCTATTTGTCTAACTATCTATTTATCTATCTGTCTGTCTGTCTATTTATCTATCTATATATCTATATATTTGTCTATAAATCAATGTATCATTTTTCTATCTATCTATCTATCAATCTATCTAACAATATATCTATCAATCTATCTATCTGATTATTAATCTCTCTATCTATATGTCAATCATTCTCTCAATCTATCTATGAATCTATCTATATATTTATTTGCCTATTGATATTGTCTATCAATATGTATTTATATCGATCTATCTATCTATCTATCTTTTTTGTCCATCTATCTTTGTATCTATCTGTGTTTATATATAGATATAGATATATATATATATATATATATATATATATATATATCTAAATGTAGGTCTGTTTATAAATCAATCAATCTATATGCATATCTATCTATCAATTTATTTGTCTATCTATATGTATATCTATATGCCTATCTATCTTTCTAACTCTCTAATTATTAGTCTTTCTATTTGTATCTCTAATTATCTATTTATTAGTCTATCTATCTATCTGACTTTATAGCTATTTATCAATTTAACTATCTATCTATTTATATATCTATCTTTCTATCTATCTAAGATTGAATCTATCTTTGAAACTATTTGACTTTCTTTCAATCTATCTGCCTATCTATCTATTTATCTATCTAACAATCTATCAACCTATCTATCTATCAAATAATCTATCTATTTATCCATCTATCTATCAATCAATCTATCTTTCTACCATTATGCATATTTATCTATCTATGTGCAAATATATCAATCAATATTTTTTATAATCTATCTATCAATCTATCTATCTATAAGTCTATCTATTTGTCTATTTATATATCTATCTATATGTTAATCTATCTCTCTATCTATATATCAATCTATGTATCTATTTTCAATTTGCCTGTATATTTGTATGTCTATCTTTTTGTCTACTTTCTATTATCTCTTTTTATATTTATATGTCTATATTATTGTGTATCTATCTATCTATCTATACATCTATTTTTCTATCATTCTATCTATATATCTTTCAATCTGTCTATCAATCTATCTATTAATCAGTATATCAATCTATCTATCAATTTGTGTTTTAATCAATCTTTGAATATTCTAATAATTTATATATATATATATATATATATATATATATATATATATATATATATCTATCTATCAATATTTCTATCTTTATATGTGTCTATATATCTATCTATATATCTGTATGTCTTTTTGTATGCATATCTATCTATCTATTTGTTTATCAATCTATCTATTTATCTATCTATCAATCTATTTGACTATATGTCTATCTATCTACCTATCTATCAATATGTGTATCTTTATATATATTAATCTATAAGTATAACTATCTGTGAATCTATCTATCTATCTGTCTATTTTTCTCTCTGTTTCTATCTGTCTATCTATCTGTCTATATGTCTATTTATCTATTTGTTTTTCTATAAGCATATCTATCTATCTATCTGTCTAACTATCTATCTATTTGTTTATTTATCTATCTATCTATTTATATATCTATCTGACTTTCTATTTGTCTATCATTCTGTATATCTATATTTCTATCAATCTATCTATCAATTTGTCTATCCTTTCAATTTGTTTATCAAACAATCTATCAATTTGTCTATTTATCTATCTTTCTTTCTTTGAAGTTACCTATTAAATTTTATATCTCTCTATTTATTTGTCAGTCTTTCTATCCTTCTATCTATATGTCTATCTAACAAGTTGTTTGTCTATTTGTATGCCTATATATTTGTCTATCTGTCTATCAATCTATTTGTCTATCTGTCTATCTATCATTTCTCTTTATGTCTGTCAATCTGTCTATCAATCTGTCTATCAATCCGTATGTCTAACGATCAGCTTATCTGTCTATCTATCAATATGTCTATCTATATGTCTATCAATTTGTCGATCTATGTATTTATCTATCTGTTTATCTATTATCTTTTTCTCTATCTATTTGTTTGCCTATTTGTCTCTATATATATCTAAGTTTTTATCTATTTATGTTTCCAACTATCTATCTATCTGTGTATCTATCTATCTATTTATTTATCTATCAATGTGTCTTTCTATCTATCAATGTGTCTTTCTATCAATAAATCTATCTATTTATATGACTATCTATCTTTCTATCTATATGTCTATCTATCTATCTATTAATTTGTCTATCTATCTATCTATCAATATGTATATCAATCTATATATCTATATATCTATATGTGTATCAATCTATCTACTTGTCTATATATGTGTCTATATTAGTGGTGTCAAATGGGCCGGGCCGGGCTGGCCAGCCCATTTTTTTAGGGCACAATCGTGCTACCGTGCCGGGCCGGGCACGGCATGGTTAATGTAGCGTGTCGGGCCCGGCCCGGTTTAAAAATAGCCGAGCCCGGCACGGCCCGTAGGCACGGCAGGTCGTGCCGTGCAAGGCCCGCTCAAGCTAGGGCAGAGGCAGACCGGAGAGGCAAAAAAATTTTTTTTAAAAAAAAAATTTAGATATTGTAATGCTTACGTGTACATTATTAAATATAAATATTTTTAAAAATATTAAAAATAAAAATTAAATAAAAAAACAAAGTTTAAAAAATTTTTTTTTATCAAATTCAAATTAGTTTAAATTTTATTATATATATTAATTATATATTAAAGTTATTAATTTTTAAAATAAAATTTAAATCATAAATAAAATAAATCAATACATTATGTTAGTAAAAATAAAAATTAAAAAAAAATTAAACAACACAAATG
The DNA here is from genome assembly GCA_029783825.1 of Sapria himalayana. Lineage (NCBI taxonomy): Eukaryota > Viridiplantae > Streptophyta > Magnoliopsida > Malpighiales > Rafflesiaceae > Sapria > Sapria himalayana. The sequence goes on along the minus strand of JAREIK010003184.1, from coordinate 183,914 downwards.
AAAAATTACCAATCATCCATTTGAAACCGAAGGTCCGAACAAAACAAATATCAGTTTCAACACAACATACAAACAAAGCGTACAAATACAATCAATAAAAAAAACATCAAAAACAAAAAATAGCAGATCATCATCAATCGTCAATCGGCATATCATGAGAATCATAAGCCGCAACATCAAGATCAATATCAAATGGATCATCATCATCGGAAATTAACTCCTCAGCCATCATAGTGGATGTGGATGCGACTGCAGTGCCTGTCCCAGTCCCAGCTCCAGCACGATCATGGATGCTAAACCTCGATTCCACCCAATCCTTGAAACAAGCCAAGGCCTCAACCATATCTGGACGTAATCTCGATCTCCTATCCAAAATCACGTTCACTGCAACAGAAAAAGCAGACTCCGATGCTACGCTTGACACCGGAGGAGTCAGTAGATCTCGTGTCATCCTAGATTGCATGGGAAATGTGGACTCATATGATTTCCACCACTGTAAAAAATCATGATTATTAGAATCATAATGTGATTGGATTGAGCAGTAATCGGTATCTAAGTACCGAGACAGCTCGCTCCTATGTGAAGGTCCACCCCTACGTTTCCCCCTCGCTAGTTGAATGGAAAAATCGTCATCTTCGAACAAAGTATCAATGTCCGTAATAACAGTCTCACTACTACCACCACCATACCTAGTATCGTAGTATGTGAATATGTCAGTCAACTTCTCGTGAATGAACCCTTCAGGTGGCTCTTCCAGGTTCATGCACGAGGAAATGAAAGTCAGGGTGTTTTCTACCCCTTCCACCTTAACCCTAGGGTCCATGCATGCAGCGATGCAATAAAGAGATGGAACGGTGGACCAGTACTTCAAGTACTTGGTCTCCATCTCTGCAACCATATGGCTAAGCATCGGGTCAGCTCGATACTTCCTAAACATGCTACTAATATTGCATATGCACCGGAGTGCAATGCAAGTCGTGGGCGTATAAATCGACGAACACATGTTCGTCGTGTCATAAAAAATCTTCAGGAATTTCATTTATGAAATTCCTGAAGCCCAGTCAGTGTCGTCAATAATAAGTTCGTCACTCTTACTATTGACATAGTCGAATATCACGTGTTCGTATCCAACACATGATTCCAACATCAGGTACGTGTAATTCTAATGATGTCTCACATCCGATTTGAATTTCTTCTTCTTAAGATTAGCAGACGAACATAGACTACCAAACTCTTGTTGTCTGCGAGGAGTGTGAATATATATTAGTGCATTACGTATATTATCCAATGCGGGGGAACACACCTTCATACCCGCTTGTACAATCAGGTTAATCACGTGACACATGCATCTGACATGAAAGATCTCTCCTAATGGTGCGTCTCTAGTATTCCTAACAAACATATTGATGGCTACTCCATTATTAGAAGCGTTATCGAATGTGACACTAAATTTTATTTTGAATTTTATATTCCCTAAATATTTTCATCATACACTCAAAAATGGTCGGGCCATAATGAGGATGAAGAATCTCTGTGAATCCTAAAATTTTTTTATTGATTGTCCAGTTAGAATCTACATAGTGACTCGTGAGACATGCATAAGAAGAATCATCGTGACTTGTCCATATATCAGACGTAAACCACTCCACTATATGCCATAAATTCCTTAATTATTTTTTGTTTTTCTAACTTATATATCTTTAGTATGTCATTCCTAGATGTGGACCTAGGAATCCTACAATAGGAAGGCTGAAAATAAGTCTGCATGATACACACTACCCTTGGATCTTCCGAAAATCTGATCAGAAGACCCATCAATGTGATGAGCCTGGCCATGCCGTCCCTACCCAACTCGCTAGAGTATATGAAGGGAGTAAACTTTGAGATTGAACTCGATCCAGTCTCAAAAAATATAGTGCCAAGTTGGGTTTGCCTAGGATCTAAGGGTCCATGTTTTTTAGTGCATAAATCGGCATGCCTCTTAAGGTGCCCAGTCCCAAATGAACTCTTGCATGTTAATAGTCGCATACAATATTTGCACTGTGCTATTTTTTGTTCCTCACCCCTAAAATTTTTTTGAATTATGATTTTAAAATGAGTCCAAACTACAGAAGTCCTCCTAGTTTTTTGTTTTTTAGAACTTTGGGTTGAGACGACTGGAGAAACCAAAGTTTCAGCAGCCTCAGACCTCTGTGTAATTTTTTCATTTTCCAAATTTAAATACGTGTCAGGTGTATTTGTCATTTTTTATGATTTTTATTTTTTCCTAATTTTTTTCTAGAGAGAGAAAGTAAAAAAAGCATAAAATAAATTACCCGATAAATGCAGTGAGGTCGGTCACGTGCATGGTGCACTGCAACAAGCTCTAATGTTTAAAACTCAAGTCGAGTTTCACGATAATCCAAGCCGAAAGCAAAATCCCGAGGCCCGATTGAGAGAAGCACGGTTTATGTGAGAAAAAGAGAAAGATTTGAGAGGATATATGTTTTTGAAAAACATAAATGTTATAGGGGGGGTAGAATTTATAGATTAAAGATATTAATTTTTTATAAAAAAGATATTAATTTTTTAATAATTATTTAGGGGGCAGAATCACGAGGACCATTGGATTCTACCCTCTAGCCATTGGAGGTGAATCCAATGCCTGAAAATTAATATTAATTGAATATTTTTTTCCCCGTTGGGATTGGGTCGGGACCGCGGGTCGGGTCCAATCAGACCCAACCAGTTGTCTTTTTTTTGGAATGGGCCGGGTCACGCCCACGCGTGGCCGCGTGAAACCGACACGGAAAGAACTCGTGCCGGCATGTCGTGCCACGGGCCGAGCCTTGCCGGGTCAGGCACGGCACGGCCCGGGCCAGGCACGGCATGGCTCGGGCGAACCACGGCCCGGCTCGGGCCAGGCACGGCCCGGGCCTAGCACCACACGGCCCGGACCAGGCATGGCACGGCACGGCTCATGCCTAACCCGGGCCCGGGCATGGGCCCGGGCATGGTTTTTTAACATGCCGGCCCGGCCCAGGCACGGCCGAACCGTGCCGTGCCTCGTGGCGGGCCGGCCCGACCCGGTTGACACCTCTAGTCTATATATCTTTTTATCTATCTATCTATCTTTATGTCTATTTATCTGTATTAAATTTTATCTATTTATCTGTATAACTATTTTTCTATCTAATTATCTATTTATATATCTAATAATCTTTCTATCAATATATATATCTATCTATTTGTCTATCAATCAATCTATCTATCTGTCAATATATCTAATTACCTATCTCTCTATTTGTTTGTTTATATATATGTCTATCTTTCTTTCTATTTGTATTTCTATCCATCTCTCTATTTATTTATCTATCTATTTGTATATTTATCTCTCTATCTAAATATCTTTCTATGTTTCTTTCTATCTATATATCTGTCTATATATCTATATATTTTTTTATTTATATTTTTAACTTTTATCTTTCTATCTACCTCTCTATCTCAATGTATATATAGATATCATTCAATCTATTTATCTTTATATTGGTTGAATATTCTATCTATCAAAAAGTCTATCTTTCTGACTATCAATGTATCTATCTATATATCTATCTTTCTTTCTTTCTATAGGTCTATCTATTTGTTTATCTATATGTCTATCTATCTATCTACCTTTCTTTCTTTCTATATGTCTATCAAATTGTCTATCAAACTGTCTATCAATATATATTCAATCTATCTTTAAATATATCTCTCAATCTGCTATCAATCTGTTTATCAATCTGTCTATCAATCGGTCTACAAATCTATCAATCAATCTATCTATCAATCTAATTATCAATCTATCTATTTATCTTTTTATCTCTTTATCTAACTTTCTAACTCTCCCTCTCTGTCTAATGATCTGTGTATATATCTATATATCTATTTGTTTGTCTATCTATCTCTTAATTTTTTATCAATCTATCTATCAAATTATCTATCTATCTATCTATCATTATATATATTTGGCTATCTATCTATCTATCTATCTATTCATCTATGTGTTTAACTAGCTATCTATTTATCTATCTGGCTATCTATTTATCTATCTAGCTATCTATCTGTCTATCTATGTGTCTATTTTCAATCTATCTATTTGTCTATCTTTCTGTCAATCAATCAATCAATCTATCTCTATATCTATTTGTGAATCTAACTATCTATCAATTTCTCTATCTATCTTTCTATCTATTTATCAAATATTCAATCTATTTAGCCATCTATCTTTCTAACTATCTATATATCTATGTATCTATTTATCTTTCTATCAATCTTTCTATCAATCTATCTATCAATTAGTATATCTATCTGTATATCTATCTCTAAATTTATCTTTCAATCTATCTTTATATATATATATATATATCTTTCTACCTATCTATTTATCTATCTAACTTTCTAACTATCCCTCTATTTATTAATCTATATATCTATTTGTCTATCTATCAGTCTTAGTATTTGTCTATCTATCAATTTATCTATCTCTCTATATATCAGTTTATTATCAGTCTATCTATCCGTCTATCTTTTCATCTATCTATTCGTATAACTATCTATCTATTTAATTATTGATCTATCTGTTTATCTATCCCTCTATCAATCTATCTATCTATCTATTTATCTATTCATCTATCTTTCCATCAGTTTATCTAATGATCTATCCATCAATTTTTCCATCTATCTATCTGTCTATCTATGTATCTATCCATAAATTTATCCATCAATCTATACGACTATGTATCCATCTATCTAACTGTCTATGTATCCATCTATCTATATGCCTATAAATTTAATTATCTATCCGTCAATCTATCTATCTTTATATTTGTCTATCTATATGTCTTTCATCTGTGTTTTAATCTATCTGTCTATCCATCCATATATTTATCTGTCTTTCTATTCGTCTATCTATGCATTTATCTATCCGTTAATCTATCCATCTATCTATCCGACTATCTATCCATCTATTTATTCATTTATCTATCTATCTATCTTTCTATCTATCAATCAATTTATCCTTCTATCTATATATCTATCTATCTATGTATCCATCTATCTATCTACCTATCAATCCAACTATCAATCCATCAATCTATCCATCTTTCTATTTGTCTTTCTATACATCTATCTATCCATATATCTATCATCTATCTATCCATATATATATCTTTTTATGTATCTATCTTTCATCTGTGTTCTATCAATCTATATATTTTTTTATCTTTCAATATTTCATTCTGTATATATATATATATATATCTATCTTTTAGTATGTCTATTTGTTTTACTATCTATTTGTCTAACTATCAAAATATATGTATGTATGTATGTGTGTATATATATATATATATCTAGCTGTCTATGTATCTATTTCTTTGACTATCTATCTGTCTGTCTATCTGTCTATCTATCAATCAATATTTCTTTCTATCTATGTGTCTATCAATCAATATGTCTTTCTATCTATGTGTCTATCAATCAATCTATCTATATATTTGTCTATTTATCTGTTTGTATATCTATTTGTCTATGTATCTATCTATATGTCTTTTTATCTATCTATCTGTTTATCTATCTATTTGTCTAACTGTCTATATATATGCATGTCTATCTGTCTATCTATATATATATATATCTAGCTGTCTACGTATCTATATGTTTGACTATCTTTCTGTCTATCTATCTGTCAAATAGTCTGTCTATATGTCTTTCTACCTAACTGTCTATATGCCAGTGTATATGTTAGTCTATCAATCTATTTATCAATCAATCTATATATTTCTAAATCTATTTATTTGTCTATTTGTCAGTCTATCATACTATATGTCTATCTATCTATCTATTTATTTATCTATCTATTTATAAATCTTTCTATCTTTCTATCTATATGTATATTAACCTGTCTATCTATTTGTATATCTATCTATCTATATTTATATCTATCAATCTATTATCTATTTGTTTGTATATCTATCTATTTATATGGTTATCTATATATCTATCAATATGTCTCTATATCTATCTATCTATCTAACTATCTATCTGTATATCTATAAATCTATCTATCTGTCTGTCTGTCTATCTATTTATTTATCTATTTATCTATCTATTAATCTATTCATCTATCATTCTATCAATATATCCATCTTTCTTTCTTTTGACCAATCCATTTATTTGTCAGACTATCTATTTGACTATATATCCATCTATCTAACCTTCTTTCTAACAATCTATCTATTCATTTATTTATCTGACTATCATTCTATCTATTAATCTGTTTCTAAATCTTTCTTTCTATATAGCTATCAATTTGTCTAACAATATGTCTATTAATCATTCTATCAATTTGTTTTTCAATCTATATATAAATCTGTCTATCAATAAAACAATCTATCTGTTTATCTATTTGTCTATCTATTTATCTATATATCTATCTATCTATCTATTTGTCTTTATATATATATATATATATATATATCTATCTATCAATTTTTCTATCTATTTGTCTATCTATCTATCAAACTATCTGTCTATTTATCTGTCTATTTTTCTATTTATTATTTTAACTATCTATTTGTCTGTCTAGATAGATAGAGAGATAGATATACATATAGATAGCCATAAATATAGACAGATAGTAGTTAGTTAGATAGAAAGATATTCATTTTGATAGAATGAATTATTGACAGAGAGATTGATTGATTAATAAATATATTGATAGAAATATAGTTACATAAATAGATAGATAGATAGATAGATAGATATATAAACAAACCAACAGATAGATAAATAAATAAATAGATCGATAGAAAGATATATAAACATATAGATAAATAGGTAGATATATAGATAGATAGACAAATTGATAGACATATAGATAGATAGGTAAATAAACTGATAGATAGACATATAGATAGATTGATAGATAGAATGATTTCAAATTGATAGACAAATTGATTTGCAGATAGATAGACAGATAGATAGATTGATTGATTGATTGATAGACACATAGATAGGCAAATATATAGACACGTAGATAGATAGATAGATTAATAGATAGATGGATAGATTGATTAATTGATAGACAAATAGATTGATAGATTTTTAGATATAAAGATAGATATTAAATATAAATGATAGATAGATAGACAGATAGATTGATTGATTGATTGATTGATTGATAGAAAGACAGATAGATTGATAGATAGATTAATAGATAGATAGTTAGATAAATAGATAGATAGAAATATAGATAAATAGATTGACAAGTAGATAGATAGATATATAGTTAGATATATAGACATATATATAGGCAGATAGATAGACAAGTAGATAGATAGATAGATATGTAGATAGAAATATATACAAAAACATACACACAATAATGACAAATAAATATATAGTTTGATAGATAGGAAGCTAAACATATTTATAGACAGATAGATACATAAAAAGATAGAAAGATACACATATTGATAGATTGATTGATATACACATTGATATACATAGTGATATATAGTTCGATAGTAAGATTGATAGAGAGCTTTATAGACAAATTAATTGAAAGATTTAAATACAAATTAATAGACTGAATTGATAGACACATAGAAATACAAGTTCAAAATAAAATTCATAGAAAGATAAATAGATAGATAGAAAAACAAATAAATTGACAAATAGATAGATAGAAAGTTAGATAGATAAAAGATAGATATAAATATATATATATATATATATATATATATATATATATATATATATATAACATACAAATTATTAGATAGATAGATAGGTAGGTAGGTAGATTAATATAAAAATAGATCGAAAGATAGATAAACAAATAGATAGATAGATAGATACACAGATAGATAGATAGATAGATAGATAGATAGATAGATATAAAAATAGATAGATAGAGAGATTGATAGATAGAAATATAGATAGATATGCCTATTTATCTGTATATCTATCTATGTATTTATCTAACTATCTAGATGTCTATCTATTATCTATCTTTCTATCAATCTATCTATCTTTACATGTGTTTATCTATCTCTCTATCAATCTATTTGTCTATCTTTCTGTCAATATATCTATATAAATATCTAATTATCTATCTATCTATCTAACTATCTATTTTTATGTCGATCTATCTATATATCTATCTGTCTATCTATTTATCTATTTCACTGTTTGTCTGTTTATCTATCTATCTATCTACATATCTATCTATCTATCTACATATCTATCTATCTATTTATCAATCAATCAATCAATTTATCTTACTATTTGTCAATCTTAATGTCTATCTATTTGTCTATATTTATATATCTCTCAATTTATCTATCTATCTATCGGTGTATTTTCTTTTTACATGTATATTTATCTATATATTTAACTTTATATCTAACTATATAAATATGTCTCTATCTATCTTTCTATGTATCAATCAATCCATCAATCAATCAATCTACCTAACTATTTGTCTGCATATTTATATGTCTATCTAATGTCGATCTATCTGTTTATCTTTCTCAATATCAATATATATATATATATACATATATATGTATATGTATGTATATTTATATTTCTATCTATTTGACTATCTATATATCTATCTATCTTTTTGTTTATCTATCTACCTATATATCTATCACTCTATTTGTTTATCAATCAATCAATCAATCTCTCTATCTATATATCTATAAACCTATATATCTATCTAACTAATTTATTATCTTTCTATTTATCTATCTTTCTATATATATATCTGCATGTCAATCTCTTTGTCTATAAATCTGTTTATCTATATGTATATCTATTTATTTATCAACTACCAATTTCTCTCTCTATCTATGTTTCTATCTATCTGTCTAAAAATCAAAATATCTATTTATCTTTTTAACTATCCATCTATCTATTTATCTAACTATCTATCTATCGATCTATCTATCTATCTATTTGTCTATTTATCTCTCTATCTATCATTCTATTTATTTGTCAATCAATCAATCAATCAAATTATCTATCTGTCTATCTAACTAGATATATATCTGTTTATCTTTTGTCTATCTATTTGTATATCTATCTATCTATTTATCAAAATGTCTATCTCTTAATTATCATTCTATCATTTTGTCTTTCTATCTGTTATCTGTCCATTTATATGTCTATATACCTATCTATCTACCAATCTCTTTATCTATCAATCTACCTATATATATATCTCTATATTTAACTATCTATCTATCTGTCTATATATTTTTCTATCTATCTATGTAATTATCTATATATCTATATATCTATTTGTCTATCTCACTATTTTTTTGTCTATTTATATGTCTATCTATATTTATATAAATCTATCTATTAATCTATCTTTCAATCTGACTATCAATATGTTTATAAATCTATTTATGTATATATCAATCAATCTAATTATATATATACCTATAAATCTATTAATCAAACTATCAATCTATTTATTTATTTATCTATCTATCTATATATCTATTTGTATATTTATCTATTTATTTATCAATCTATCTCTCTATCATTCAATCTCTATATCTATCTGTCTAATTATTTATTGTCACTCTATCTTTTTATATTTTTCTCTATCTATATTTCTATCTATCTATATATCTAATTGTCTATAAATATACTTATCTATGAATTAGTCTATCTAACTGTCTATCTATCTATCTTTCAATATACTTATCTAAATTTGATAGTATCTTTCTATCTGCCTATCTATATATCTATCTATCTATCTAACTATCTGTTTGTCTGTCTACCTATCTTTGATTCTATTTGTCTCTTATTCTCTTTATCTATCAGTCTATATATATATATATATATATATATATATATATATATATATATATATATATAGTTATCTATTTGTCTCTCTATTTGTTTATCTATCTTTCTATTTTTCAGTATTCTATCTCTCTATCTACCTATCTATTTATAATTAAATCTATTTTATATCTATCAATATGTCTCTATCCGTGTATCTATCTGTCTACCTATATGACTATCTATCTATCTTATTAATATCTATCTCTCTCTCTCTCTCTCTATTTATCTATCTATCAAACTATCAAGCTATCTATCTATGTATCTATGTGTTTCTCTTTCTATCTGGCTATCTATCAATCTATCTTTATATATATATATATATATATATCTATCTATCTATCTAAATACCTACCTAAATATCTATCTATATGTCTATCTAACTTTCTATCTAATTGTATTTCTATTTTCCTAAATATCTGTCTAATTATATATATATATATATATATATATATATATATATCTCTCTCTCTCTCTCTCTCTCTCTATTTGTCTGTCTATATATCTATCTATCTCTTTATTTTCTTTGTCGTTATATATATCTATGTGTTTATCTATATGTCTATCTTTTTGTTTTATATCTGTCTGTCTATCTGTCTGTCTGTCGGTTTGTATGTTTGTATGTCTATCTATCGATCTATCTTTCTATCATTCTTTCTCTCTATATATCTATCTATTAATCTATATATATATATATATATATATCTGTCTATTTGTCTATTAACTATTTATCATTCATTTTATATATCTATCTATCTATCTATTTATCTATCTATCGGTCTATATCTCTATCTAACTATCTGCCTATCTATCTCTTTATCTATCTATTTATATATCTAAATATCTAGCTATCTATATGTTTATCTAGTTGTCAATCTATCTATTTATCTATATATCTATCTATTTTCCTATCTATATGTCTATCTAGCTCTCTATCAATTTATTTGTCTATCTATCTGTCACTCTATGTCTATCTATATGTTTATCTATATGTCTATATTTATATCTATCAATCTATCTTTCTTTCTTTCTGTCTAATTATCTGACTAATAATCTATCAATATATTTTTCTATCTATATGTCTGTCTATCTATTTTTCTATCTTGTATCTATCTATCTACAATCTATCTATCAATAAATATATCTATCTATATAACATTCTGTCTATCAATCTATCTATAAATTTGACTATCAATCTGAGTATTAATATGTCTCTAAAACATTCAATCTATATGTCTATCAATCTCTCTATCTATCTATCTATCTGTATATCTATCTATCTATCTATAAATCAATCTATCTATCAATCTAATTGTTCATCTTTCTATTTGTCTATAGGTCTATCTAACTATTTATCTGTTTACCTATCTATATGTATATCTATCTGTCTTTCTGTCTAACTCTCAGTCTGTTTGTTTATTTGTTTTTCTGTCTATCTATCTATCTATTTATTAAAAAATATATAAATCTATCTTTCTATCAATCTCTCTATCCTTTTTTGTATCAATATATCTATGTGTCAATCAATCTATCTATCTATCTATCTATCTATTTGTTTATAAAAATAACTATCTATATAATTATGTATCTATCTCTCAATCAGTCTATCTATCATTCTATCAATCTCTAAATCAATTTGTCAATCAATCAATCTAATAATCTATCTATTTATCTATTTATCATTCTGTCTATCAATTGGTCTATTTATCTTTCTGATATATTAATTTATCTAACTATATATCTATCTATCTATTTATATATCTAACTCGATCAATTTAACTATCTATCTATCTATCCATCTGTCTTTCTATTTATTCATCTCTCGGTATATATGTATATTTTTATATATGTTTGTCTATCTATCTCTCTATATGTCTATCTATATATTTGTCTAATTATTTTCTAACTATTGTCTATCTTTCTATATATCTATATATCTATCTATCTATCTAACTATCTTTTTATCTATCTATCTATTTTATTTCTATCTGTCTATGTATCTTTCTATCTATCTGTGTATATATCTATTTATATATCCTTCTATCTATCTTTCTATGTATCTATATAACTAACTATATATCTCTCTATATCTCTATATTTCTATCTTTCAAACTTTCTATCTATATATCAATTTATCTATCTATCTGTCTACCTGACTATCTATCTATCTATCCATCATTATATCTTTTTATCATTCTTTAAGACTATCTACTGACCTATCTTTCTTTATGTCTCTCTATTTGTCTAACTAACTAACTAACTATCAATCTATCTATTTGTATATCTTTCTCTCTAACTATCTATCTAACTATTTTCCTATCAATATATATATATATATATATCTATCTATCTGTAAGTCTATTTATTACCTGTCTATCTCTATGTTTTATTTTTCTCTTTATATATATATATATATGTATATATATCTAATTATCTATCTATCTATTTGTCAATTAATCTATCTATCTATCTTTTTATCTATCTATCTATCTATCTCTTTATCTATCTCTCTATTTATCTATCTTATTTTTATTTCTATCTATATATCTATCTATTAATCTATCTATCTAACTATTTGCCTGTCTATCTATTTCTTTATTTTCTATCTATCTATCTGCATGTTTATATCTCTATCTATCTGTCTATCTATTTGTATATTTATCAATTTTTATATCTATATATCTTTATAACTATCTATCTATCTGTATATCTATCAGTCCCTTTATGTGTCTATCTATCTATCTATATGTCTATCTTTCTGTCTATATATCTATCTATCTTCTTTCTATACATTTATCTACATAATAATTTATAGATCTATTTGTCTATCTATCTCTCTCTCTATCTATTTTTCTATGTGTATATCTATCTTTTTACAATTGGTCTATCAAGCAATCTATCTACTCTCTATTAATCTCTCTATCAATCTATCAATCAATATATATCAATTAGTATATCAATTTTCTATTAATATATCTATCAATCTATCTATTTATCTATCTAGCAATCTGTCTATCTATTTGTATATCATTCAAAGTCTATCTGGCTATCTATCTATATATAAATCTATCTATAAATCAATTTATCTATTTATCTAACTATATATCTATCTAACTATCTGTCTATCTATCAATCTAGCTATCCTTTTGTGTATCAATCTATCTATTTGTCAATCTATCTGTCTATCAATCTATATATTTATCTATCTATTTATCCATATGTTGATCTATCTGTCTATATATATTACTATCTAACAATCTATCTATCTATCTCTCTATCTGTGTGTCTATATATCTTTCTATCAATCTATCTATGAATTTGTCTATCAACCTATCTATAAATCAATCTATAAATCGATTTTTTTATTTGTCAATCATTCTATCTATCAATTTGTCTATCTATCTATCTTTCTATTAGTTTGTTTGTCTATTAATTTGTCTATCTATCTGTATATCTTTCTTTCTATATATTGTCTATCTATCAATTTATATATCTACATGTCTTTCTATCTATTTATCAATCTATCTATCTATTTATCTATTTTTATATAATTTTGTCAGTCTATATGTCTATTTGTCTTTTTATCTTTCTATATATATATATATATATATATATATTTCTTTCTATCTATCTAGCTATTTATCTATCTATTTGTATATCTATCTATTTGTCTATCTATATTTCTATCAATCTATCTTTCTGTCTATTTATCCATCAGTTAATCTGTCAAATTTTATATCTATTGTCTGACTTTTTTGTCTTATGCCTGTTTCTCTATCTATCAATCTATCTATTTATCTCTCTATCTTTTATCTATCCATATGTCAATCTATCTATCAATCTATCTCTCTATCTATCTGTTAATGTATTTTTTTATCTATCTATCTTTCAATATATATGTCTATCTATTTGTATATTTATCAGTCAATTTTTCTATCTATCTGTTTCTCTGTCTATCTATTATATCTGTTTGTATATATGTTTGTCTATCTTTCTATCTGTCTATCTAAATATCTAACTTTCTATATGTCTATTTATCTATCTATCTATCTATCTATTTATCATACATCTATCTATCTATCTACTTGTCTATGAACCTATCAATTTATCTATCTATATATCATTAAATAACTATATATTTATCTGTCTAACTTTATATCTATCTATTTATCTATCTATATATATTTCATCAATTTTTCTATCTATTTATTTATTTATCTATAATTTTGTTTATATATTTATCAATATATCTATCTATCTATCATTCTTTCTATCAATCTATCAATCACAATGTGTCTCTATTTGTCTATATATTTGTCCGTCCATCTATCTGTATGTCTTTTTGGCTATATATCTATCTCTCTATATGCCTGCCTATCTGCCTGTTGATTTGTATTGTTGTTTGTTTATATGCTTGATTGTTAGTCTGCCTAACTATCTATCTCCCAAACTATCTGTTTGTCTATCCCTCTACCTACCTACCTATCTATTTGCTTGACTCTTTACCTATTTGTTTATTTGCTCGTCTATCTGTCTATTTATCTATCTACCTATATATTTCTTTATCTATCTATCTATCTTTTTATCTATCTATCTATATGTATATCTATTTATCTATTCATTTGTTTATCTATTTGTATATCTATCTATCTAGCTACCTATTTTTATAAATAACTATATGTCTATATATCTATGTGTCTTACTATTTATCTCTCGATCTTTCTATCTATTTGTATATATTTTTTTTATTTATATATCTTTCTATCTATCTTTCTATTTATCTATCTATCTAACTAACTATCTGACCTATCTAATAATCTATAAATATATCTATATGTCTGACTGTCTGTCTTTCTATATATCTATTTATTTAACTGTCAATCTATCTATCTATTTATTTGTCTATCAATCAATCTCTCTATTTATCTATCAATCTATCTATAAATTTGTATATCAATCTTTCTATCAAACTATATTTTATCATGTCTATCAATCTGTCTATTTATCTATCTATCTATAATTCTACTATCTATCTATCTATTTGTCTGTCTGTCTGTATATATATATATATATATATATTTCTATTTGTCTATATATTTGTCTATCTATCTATCTAGCTAGCTAGCTAGCTATCTATCTGTCTATCTATATATCTAACTATATATATATCTGTTTGTCAACCTATGTATTGCCTATTTATCAATCTATCTATTTATCTATCTATCTATAATTCTACTATATATATATATATATATATATTTATTTATTTATTTATTTATTTATTTATTTATTTATTTATATATATATTTTTTAATTTATTTATTTATTTTTGTCTATATATCGTCTATCTATCTCTTAGCTAGCTAGCTAGCTATCTATTTGTCTATCTATATATCTAACTATATATATATCTATCTATTTGTCTACCTATGTATCTACTTATCTATCAATCAATCTATCAGACTATCTATCTATCTCTATCTATCTTTCTTTCTATCTATTTATTTTACTATCTATCTATTTAAATGGTTATCTTTCTATGTATCTTTCTACTTGTCTAACTACCTTTCTATCTATCTATATATGTATTTGACTATCTATCTGTCTATTTATATATTTATATATTTATTTATTTATTTATTTATCTTCCTATTTATTTATATGTCTATCTATCTATCAAATTATCTGTCTATCTATATATATATATATCAATTAGTTTATGTATCTATCTAAATCTATATATAACGCTGTCTAATAATCTATCTAGAGGTGTCAAACGGGCCAGCCCATTTTTTAGGGCGCGATTGTGCTACCATGGCGGGCCGGGCACGGCACGGTTTAAAAATAGTCGTGCCCGGCACGGCCCGTAGGCACGGCAGGCCGTGCCGGGCCCGCTCGGGCCCGGCCTGGCCATACGGGCCAGGGCAGAGGTAGACCCAAGAGGCAGAAAAAAAAATTTTTTTTTTTAAATTTTAGATATTGTAATGCTTAAGTGTACAGTATTAAATATAAATATTTTTAAAAATATTAAAAATAAAAATTAAATAAAAAAATAAAGTTTAGAAATTTTTTTTTTTTATCAAATTCAAATTAGTTTAACTTTTATTATATTTATTAAATATATATTAAAGTTATTAATTTATTAAAATAAAATTTAAACCGTAAAAAAAATAAATCAATACATTATGTTAGTAAAAATAAAAATTAAAAAAAATTAAACAATACAAATCAAAAATTACCAATCATCCATTTGAAACCGAAGGTCCGAACAAAACAAATATCAGTTTCAACACAACATACAAACAAAGCGTACAAATACAATCAATAAAAAAAATATCAAAAACAAAAAATAGCAGATCATCATCAATCGTCAATCGGCATATCATGAGAATCATAAGCCGCAACATCAAGATCAGTATCAAATGGATCATCATCATCGGCAATCAACTCCTCCGCCATCGTAGTGGATGTGGATGCGACTGTAGTGCATGTCCCAGTCCCAGCTCCAGCACAATCATGGATGCTAAACCTCGATTCCTCCTAATTCTTCAAACAAGCCAAAGCCTCAACCATATCTGGACGTAATCTCGATCTCCTATCCGAAATCACGTTCACTGCAATAGAAAAAGTAGACTCCGATGCTACGCTCGACACCGGAGGAGTCAGTAGATCCCGTGTCATCCTAGATAGCACGGGAAAGGTGGACTCATGATTTCCACCACTGTAAAAAATCAAGATTCTTAGTATCAGAATGTGATAGGATTGAGCAGTAATCGGTATCTAAGTACCGAGACAGCTCGCTCCTATGTGAAGGTCCATCCCTACGTTTCCCCCTCGCTAGCTGAATAGAAAAATCCTCATCTCTGAACAAGGTATCAATGTCTGTAATCACAGTCTCACTACTACCACCACCATACCTAGTATCGTAGTATGTGAATAGGTCATTCAACTTCTCGTGAATGAACCCTTCAGGTGGCTATTCCAGGTTCATGCACGAGGAAATGAAAGTCAGGGTGTTTTCTACCCCTTCCACCTTAACCCTAGGGTCCATGCATGCAGCGAGGCAATAAATATGGAATGGTGGACCAGTACTTAAAGTACTTGGTCTCCATCTCTGCAACCATATGGCTAAGCATCGGGTCAGCTCGATACTTCCTAAACATGCTACTAATGTTGCATATGCACCGGAGTACAATGCAAGTCGTGGGCGTATAAATCGACGAACACATGTTCGTCGTGTCATAAAAAATCTTCAGGAATTTCATAAATGAAATTCCTGAAGCCCAGTCAGTGTTGTCAATAATAAGTTCGTCACTCTTACTATTGACGTAGTCGGATATCACGTGTTCGTATCCAACACATGATTCCTACATCATGTACGTGTAATTCCAATGATGTCTCACATCCGTTTGGAATTTCTTCTTAAGATTCACAGATAAACAGAGACTACCAAACTCTTGTTGTCTGCGAGGAGTGCGAATATATATTAGTGCATTGCGTATATTATCCAACACGAGGGAACACACCTTCATACCCACTTGAAGAATCAGGTTAATCACGTGACACATGTATCTGACATGAAAGATCTCTCCTAATGGTGCGTCTCTAATATTCCTAACAAACATATTGATCGCTACTCCATTATTAGAAGCGTTATCGAATGTGATACTAAAAATTTTATTTTGAATTTTATATTCCCTAAATATTTTCATCATACACTCAAAAATGGCCGGGCCATCATGAGGATGAAGAATCTCAGTTAATCCTAAAATTTTTTTATTGATTGTCCAGTTAGAATCTACATAGTGACTCGTGAGACATGCATAAGAAGAATCATCGTGACTTGTCCATATATCAGACGTAAATCACTCCACTATATGCCATAAATTCCTTAGTTATTTTTTGTTTTTCTAACTTATATATATTTAGTATGTCATTCATAAATGTGGACATAGGAATCCTACAATAGGAAGGCTAAAAATAAGTCTACATAATGCTCACTACCCTTAGATCTTCTGAAAATCTGATCAGAAGACCTATCAATGTGATGAGTCTGGCCATGCCGTCCCTACCCAACTCGCTGGATTATATGAAGGGAGTAAACTTTGAGACTGGACTCGATCCAGTCTCAAAAAATGTAGTGCAAGTTGGATTTGCCTAGGATCTAAGGGTCCATGTTTTTTGGTGCATAATTCGGCATGCCTCTTAAGGTGCCCAGTCCCAAATGAACTCTTGCATGTTAATAGTCACATACAATATTTGCACTGTGACATTTCTTGTTCCTCACCCCTAACATTTTTTTGTGTTATGATTTTTAAATGAGTCCAAACTATAGAAGTCCTCCTAGCTTTTTGATTTTTAGAACTTTGGGTTGAGACGACTGGAGAAACCAAAGTTTCAGCAGCCTCATACCTCTGTGTAATATTTTCATTTTCCAAATTTAAATATGTGTTAGGTGTATTTGTTATTTTTTCCTAATTTTTTTCTAGAGAGAGAAACTATAGAGAGAGAATAAAAAAACGTAAAATAAATTACCCGGTAAAAGTAGTGAGGTCAGTCACATGCACGGTGCACCGCAACAAGCTCTAATGATCAAAACTCAAGTCGAGTTTCATGAAAATCCAAGCCGAAAGCAAAATCCCGAGGCCCGAGAGAGAAAGGCACGGTTTATGTGAGAGAAAGCGAAAGATTTGAGAGGATATATATTTTTGAAAAACATAAATGTTATAGGGAGGGGGGTAGAATTTATAGATTAAAGATATTAATTTTTTATAAAAAAAATATTTTTTTATAAAAAAAGATATTTTTTTTATATTTTTTTGAATTTTTAAATATTATTTAGGGGGCAGAATCACGAGGACTGTCGGATTCTGCCCCCTAGCCGTTGGAGGCGAATCCAACGGCTGAAAATTAATATTAATTGAATATTTTTTTCCCCGTTGGGATTGGGTCGGGACCGCGGGTCGGGTCTAATCAGACCCGACCCGCTGTCTTTTTTTCGAGAGGAGCCGGGTCACGCCCACACGTGGCCGCGTGAAACTGGCACGGGAAGAACCCGTGCCGGTGTGCCGTGCCAAGGGCCGAGCCGTGCCGGGCCAGGCACGGCACGGGCCCGGGCATGGTTTTTTAACGTGCCGAGCCGGCCCATGCACGACCGAACTGTGCCGTGCCTCGTGCCGGGCCGGACACCTCTAGTAGAAACATATATCATGTTCTTTGTATTTGGTTGGATTTTTCCAGTTAATAAATTGGATCTAAATCCATCAATTCATGTAGATATAAAATGGAGATCTCCTCTGATACCCTTCTCCTTTCCTGTTGGGTGTCAAACTTCCTTAAAAGAGCATACATATTCGCATCAATTGTGGTGAACCGATTCAACTCAAATATTCTAGATTTTCTTCTTCTAAATGAATGATCTATTGGAGTTTGATACTTATTTGTCGCTAGATCCTCAAACAAATAATATAACTCCTATATTGATTTATTTATTATTGACCTTCAAATGATCGCATCAATTATGCATCTAGTCATATAGTTCAACCCATTTTAAAAGGTTTGGACTTGGAACCAAAACTCAAATTCATGGTGAGATCTTCTCTTCAATAACTCCTTAAAATGGTAACAATCATCGTATAGTGTCTAATGCTCATCTTGTCAGAATTTGCTTACCTCTCTGTGTAATTGAGATGTAATTTGAGACAGAAAAATTTAATGAGAAATACCCGCACTACTTCTTCAAATCTCTCAATGGAGCACCAAGGTAAACATGGAACTAACTTCATGCTTTATCACTTATTAAAAATAGAAATAAATATAACCTTATTTTGTCGGGGCTAACTATATTCACTTTTATCATGTCACATAGCTACAAAAATATTATAATATGTCTATTAGGATCCTATAATCCCCTTCTATGGCACTAATGCTATTGAACCATGACTATAAGAATCAACTTCATCTAAAATTAGTTAGTTATCATTAGTTGCAATTAAATACCCAAATAACTATCCAATATCTTGGGTCTCCAATAGTCTTCCAAGGTATGGTAGTGGATGTGTTATTGGACAATTTTCCCATTAGTACCTTGTGGCTCTGTATTATGACCAGTGTTCTCCATATGCTCTTTATCAACTCTTTGTCTGGAAATCACTCTTCTAGTTTTTTGATTTCTAGGTCTAAAGGAGCTATCTCAGTTCTAGATCTTCAATTCATATAAGGATGCTAAAACAAAAAAAATAAAAAATATGAAGATATACAAGTAAAACCAAAATATAACTATCAACTTTCCAAATAAGTTTGCAAGACTTAGCATTTAGATTCAATAAAAATTATTAAACCCAGCTTTATCTAAATTTCTAAAAATAATATATCTTTTTACAATGATAATTACATCAACTCACATTAACTAACCAAACAAAATATTATTTGTAATGGTGCCAAAAACTTATTATGACTATGTATGCAACATAATTTTATTGTTTATGTATTATCTCAAAAACTCATTAATAAAAATATCTCATCAATAGAAAATTATAAGTGCACAATTCATAAAAGTAGTAAAGTAGACTTTCATCAAGATATCAACCCCATATAAATTGTATAAGCATTTTGGTTTCTTAATAAAGAGATAACACATTTCTAGTAAAATGGATATTTAGATTGGGAATGCCCTTATACCTATGAGTTTTTTTTCAATCTATATGATATATGTTTTAATTAATTCAATTTTAAATATGTTTTGACATAAAATGAAGGTTTTGGCAATGACATTGCTTGAACCGGATCAATTCTATAGGTTGTACCACATTGTCTCATTAAAAAATATGAAGGTTGTGACATTGTGAAATGACTCTATGTCCTAAAGGCATACATGGTCATTATCACCATTAAGGCCATCTCAATGGTGTCCCCTCATATAAGTCACCTTAGTATGTCACCACTAGGATAATAAATTATTTATGCTTGAGAGCCATTCATAATTGTATTCCTTTTAGGCAACTTTATCAAATGTTTGCACTTTTAGCTTCATAAGTGTCAAATTCATATAATTAATATATGTCTTCTTCAAGTTTTACTAGTTGGAACTATATGAGAAAAAATAACTTATAAGGGATATAACCACCTTGTGAGTCACAACATACATGTGCATGCCTCAAGGATTACCTATCATCATTCTCCTTAGTGACAATGAGGAACTCACACTAAGGGTGAAATCTTTAGAAGAATATTATATATAATATCTATCTCAATCTAGAACTAGTTCTTTTAAGATATGTACAATAAATTATCATATAAAAATATTTATTTTTTGGGCTTCGTAAGTATCATACTCACAATGATTAATATATCTAAATTTTAGGTTTTAACTTATAGGTTTATCTTATGCATCATAGTCATAAAAGTTGTATCTTCCTTCCTACCATATGCATGAGTGAGTCTCCTAAATTATCTATTACAAACCACCACATAATTCTCACACAAATTTATCAATAGTCAAAACTTTAATTCAAGTACTATTTAATCATTTATCCATCAATATTCATAACATAGTATAAATCAAACATATTTATTAATAAATAAAATTATTGTTATATCACATATAACAATTTATACAAACCCATAATTACAATCTATTTTTTGTAAAAATTTCCGAATCTATCCTAAAAAGGTGGTGTTTGAAAATCATGCCCACCAAATCTAGGAATTGTATTAACTCTCACATCTCTTGTTTGCTTGTGAAACCCTTGGGAAGTATAAATTTACTCATAGGGTGATTAAATATTACTCTAAGAAGTCATGATTTTTAGAAAAAAAAAATCACAAATTTGGCCTTCATCTTTTAATGTCGAGGTCACTACTCTAGAAAATGGTTGCAACTCTTGAATGCATCTCACTCTTTCTTTAATATGAAGTCATAGTATAGGGAATATAATATCTCATGACTTGGGCTAATATCTTTATAAAAAAAATTATGGTAATGTGATGTGGCCACAACTTCGTGTGTTGATCTCTCAATTTTTTATAAGGGGCAATGTCACTAGGAAAGGTCGCCACATGGTAAAGGGTCTCTCAAATTATTATATGGATACAATACTATAAAATAGTTGTGATGTTGATATTGGTATTTATCGATTATTGTATTGATGTGGCACTAGAAATTTTCCATTGCACTGAGAAGGTCTTGGTCTCACTCGTGTATCCTTGTCTGTGACACTAGGAAATGGCCTCAACACAAAATTTTCCTTTTATATCTTTCAAGTATCTATGATACTAATAGTGGCTGTAGCATTAACATTCACTTCTCTCATATATCATGTTGTTACAAAGTTGAAAGAATATCAAAATACCAGCAATTAGCCCATACATAAAAGTCATTATTTTTCCTTCCTTTTAGGACACTAATTGCGAACTTGTAGAATGATCGTACTTGAATAATGACATATATAATAATTAGTATCCTAAAAGTCATGGTACTAAATAAATGCCGCAACTTTTGCCTAAGTAGTTTTGACTCTTTAATTTTTAGTAGATCAAAAGTCATAGTTGTATACAAAAAGTTGTGGATTTCACTAAAGACTACTAAGCCACATTAAAGATAAAGTCATGATGATTGGGCTTGGTCATTTCCTTGAGCACCAAGGGAGTACATGGTTGTTGCGACATAGAATTAAGGTCATAGTCATTTAAAGTTAATGAGATAAGTATATATGTGACTTCTTAATAATATTATAGCCATTAAGAATATATCACATAGTAAAAAGATTATGCTAATGAGTTAGAAGTGTCATGACATATAAAAAAATCCATGATCAATTAGAGAGTTTTGACCAAGATTGAATACCAAAACAATGCAATACTCAATATTCTATGCCCTCGCCTAAACATATCCAAAAACTAATTGATTTGATGATTATTCATCAAAACTCACTAAAAATTCAAAGCCATAAAATCAATCCATAATATTCTTATTTTTATACCAATGCATCAACATAAACTACCAAAATATATAAGAATCTTTGGTTGCTTGAACATTGAATATTGTCCATGATTAAAATTTGGTTCTTTGTAATATTTTGTAGCCAAAATTTATGGCGCATGCATTTTCTATGACTTTAGTTTGACTCTGTGTAATATTTTGTAGCCAATAGTCATTACTTCACATCAGAGCCACAACTTTGGTTTGAATATTCTAAGATTTGGGAAAGAAAAAAGCATGATATCTAGAGACTATCATAGCTTTTAGCACTATGTGGTACTTGGTTGTTGCAATGTGAAATTATTATCATAGCTATGAAGTTGTCTCAAGCTTTTTGGATACAATTTCAAGAAATATTAACATTCAAAAGAATATGTTGCACAATGAAGTGATTATTTAACAAGATAATAGAGTAGTGGAAAATGATGATTGCCATGACTATGTGTATAGTGTTTTGGCCAAGAATGAACACTAAACCCAATCTATAAGTACTCAGAGGTGTAATCAAGTTAGATTATGTCAATTATAATGACTTGCATGACTTTTTGCTTTATTTATATTCACCTATTTCTCCAAGGAGCACATTTAACACTAAAACTTCTAATTTCACAATTTTTCATCAAAATCCTCTAAGACTAAGTTTTTGTAAAATCATTAGAAATAAATCACTCTTTTATACAAAATGATACATATTACTTAATATTTAGTATACTGAACAAAATCACAAACTAAAATCATTGCTTACTCTCAAGCAATCCATCCCCACTTACAAAAAAGAAAACATGTCACACAACTTCCACATTATTACAAACATATCCAAATAATTTTAAGTACACAAAGAAAAAAAATATTAAAGTAGCACATATCCACATATTCAAGATGGTCACCGATATGATTTGTATTTAGGGTAATACTTCATTAAGATAAAGTCTAAATGGAGTGCTCAAAAGGTAGTAGTGAAGTGGATAGTTTCTCTGAATCTTCTTTGGAACTTGATGTCCAATTCAATATCTTCAAAATCATATCATGCAATATATCTTGTCATCTCCCAATCAAATTTAATATGCCTTCAAAATATCACATTGCATAATACAAGTCTTTTTGGTTTGTACTACATTGCCCAAATTTTCTAATCCATTGATTATCTTAGTAGATCACATTTTCATGATTTTGGGCTCAGCATATTTTATCCTACATTCCAAGAATTCAAAGAATCTTGTCTTTAACTTTTTTATATACTATTAGAAACAACTCTTTTGTATTTTCCAAAGTGCATCTTATCTTTTTGCATCCACTTATATTGCTGCATAGAAGTTGTGTATCTCCTCAATAATGTGTGCTTCTATATCTCTCACTTCCAACTATATATTCTCCAAAATATGAATAATATTATCCATCATACATTTTTGTTCAATAAAAGAATGTATCTTGGCTTTAATGAAAGATATTTCTTCATACCCAAAATAAGTTGATTCGTGCCCTTTGAGAAATGACTTCTTTCTATTATTATCATTTTCAACATCTTTTTTTAATGCTCAACAATATCAGGGGGATCCCCTCAGACATATTTCATCTATGTTATCATCCATATGAAATCCTTTGAATTTGAATGGTATGATAATCAAGATAGGATAATTATGTGGCTAGTAAATTAACCCTTCTGATAATTGAGATTGAATATTTCAATTATTTTACCCACTTCAAAAGCACAACAAATTGAGAGGGCATAAAGTAAAATTGGTCTCTTCTATGTGATGATCAAGACATGGAGTGTAGGCATCAAAAATAAGAATGAAAGATACAAACATACTTAACTTACCTTCATGAGTTCTTCATGCATGAAAAATACATTTGTACTCTTCGAAGTCATTCTTAATTCTCCATTTCAATCCATCAAATCATTTGTAATTGCTTGGTAGTTAGGTTGCTTTTTTAGGGACTTGAAAATATTTTATCCTTTGCTCTTGGTAATCCAAGTAATTAATTAAATATCACCCTATCAAAATATACTCAAATCTATGCATGTAACATTTCTTCTCTTCTTTATCCATTAAATTAACATAAAATTCTATCATGATAAAGACATTCTCCCTCTCTCAATCGATGCAAAATAGAAGCCAATCTTTCTTTACAAAGATTTGCTAGAAAGGTAATATATATTCATTGAAACCTTACTCTCCAATAAAGCTCTTTTTTGTAATATTACAATTTATCCTTCTTCTACCTATCTCCATGTGAAAAGTTGACGCATACACTATGGCTTTCGACAACATCTCGGTGGTACTAGATCTCTTCCACTTAGTATTTCCCTCCTCATTTTCCCACCATGCTTTTGCCTTTCAACTTAGAACATGATATCTTCATCATGGTTGTGTTATCATGGTACTCAGATCTTAGTGATTTTTAATTAAGATTTTGAATGGAATTAAGAGGAAATGAGATTAGGGGTTATGAAAAAAAATTCTGTCACCATGATATATATTATGCCAACCACAACTTAATAAATGAAAATTCACAATACTATGGCCACAACATTTTAGTTGAAATTAGATTTGTAGTATGTTTGAATCTAATAATCCTAATAGTAGAAAAGAATTTTTGGTGGATCAGTGTCTAGGTGTGAGGTGCATGTAAAAATGAGAAGTCACAACACTATGGCCACAACATTTTAGTTGAAATTAGATTTGTAGTATGTTTGAATCTAATAATCCTAATAGTAGAAAAGAATTTGTGGTGGATCAGTGTCTAGGTGTGAGGTGCATGTAAAATTAATTCCTCACACAAAAAAAAACAACATACACACAATTTCTTGAGTTGCCTCCCAAGCAATGTTATGTTTAATATCTCTAGCTAGACTACATTATTTCTTTTTTTTTCACCCTTAATGTTTTCCATCCATGCCATCTTCTTCATGCAAACATCTACTTCATTTCTCCTTTTTTTGTTTAGTATTCACTAATGTTGCTATGTAGAAAATTATCTTAGTGATATTCTCAACATAAAATCTCAAAAAATAAAGGGTCATACTTCTCCTTAGTTTGGATCATGATAATAAAGAAATGTCATAGGAATTTGTGATTCTTCAATTTCCTCATCTTCAAATATTGTAACCATAATCACTACTTGAATTTTCATGATAGCACATTCATCCTCACTAATCATTACATCTATACTCACTAATGGAACTCCCGAGGTTATATTTTAATATTAAATCATACTTATGTTCATACTCACCAATGGAACTTATAAGGTAGTATTTTCTTCTACAATCACACTTCATAAAAACTTACCAATGGAACTTCCAAGGTAGTTTTTTCCTCAATTGTATTCAAGTTACTATCTTTCTCCATTATGTGAAGTTGTCATAACCATTCTTATTCTGTTATTTCATTCACTTCTCTAGTCTGAATTAATAACTTCATAATGAAGTCTTTAAGTGATGAGTTAGTACTTGGATATGATCTATCAAGCCTTCTATATTTATATTCCTTGATATCATTACTTTGTTTCATCTCCGCAAGACACATACTCAAGAATTTGTTGAGTTTTGAATGCGATTTCTCAGTGAGCCCATTCTATTTAGGCCTTTCTCCATTCCTCTCATGTTTAAAATTTCTATATCGAGCATCCTTCTTTAAAAATATGTTTGATGTCATCATTAGACATAAAATAAAAATAACCATAGGGGTAAGAATATGCTCCATCAAAGTGAAAATTTGACTCATACATGACCCTCTCCTTTCTCTATGCCTTGAGGTATTGACTTAATCATATAAAGGGTAGAAAACTAATGATAAAATTATCATGATTACAAGATAAATATAAGATATGCAATATAAATCTTATTGAATTAAAAAAATAGAATATTATCAAAACTATTAAAAAATAGAACTACCCCTTTTTTAAGGGTAGCTACATCAAATAAAATTGACCAACCAAATTAGAAAAGTATTTTTCAATAATAGTACCAAAAACATGATGTAACTTTGTTATAAAATATAATTTTATAGTTAGGTACATCTCAAAAGCTAGTAGGGTTAATGTCTCTCTTCAAACTTCAATCACCAAGCATATAGGTGGTAATAAAATGGGTATTTAGTCTGTATATCAACCACACATGGATTACACATGTAATATTTTGTTAGTAAGAGATTATTAATAGCTACTTTATGAGGCACAATAAATAGGATTCTCAAGTCATAAATCTTAGATTCTAAAAATGTGGTTATCAATAATTTAGTCATTCCTAATAATTATTCCCTCATAGTTTTACTATTTGTACTTTGATATCAAGACAACATATCATCTCTCCTTGGAGGTCATGCATAAATCCTCACATTTTAGGTAACTTATTAATTGTCCTTATTATTTGTTTTGGATAAATATTTTTATTCCCTGACCTCTAGTCTCTTTCTCGATGAGAATTGATATGGTAAATAAAAGTAATTATACTTTAAACTTGGTAATCACCATACTCACTCAATCAACATATATCTTTCTTCATGTTTCATTGATGGAAATCATATGACTAAAAAATAACTTTTATGACTATCAACACCATATGAATCACATCTATTCATACATTTTTTGGAGAATATATGTCATTATCCCTCACTATGAATTGCAACTCACACACTATAGTTTAACTCCTTAAGAAAATATTTTATTTACAACAAAAATATTAACTGAGGATTAGTTGCTCTAAGACATGCATAATATAGTGGCCTTTAAAAATATGCATATTTTTAGATTGATAAATATCATACTCACAATGATTAAATAACCCTTAATTTTGGGGTTTGAAATATGAGTTTGTCTCCCACATTATTATCGTAAGGGTTGTTACTTCTTTCTTACTATTTATGTGATTGTGTTTCATGGCTTATATAATAAATAGTGGGTCCTGCTTGACCTTGATCCTTGATAGATTTCCAAGTGTTAACTAGTTGCCCAACCCCCTCCACTGAGCATACTCATATTATCTGCTTTTCCTATCAAGGTGCATAGTTTTACACATGGGTTAGGACTTATTCTCATTCCTCCCATGTATTGTTTCCTAAAATTTGAACTTGTGACCTTCAATCTATAGTTCAAACACCAGGCACATGTAGGAGTGCATGTGGAAATAGATACCTAAAGAGACATGCCGATCAATCCATCAAAAAACATGATTTATTAGATCTGAGGTAAACCCAACTTAGTAGTGGAGTCTTTCAAGATAAATCTAGTTTAACTTTGTTAACCCCCTTCTTACATCATAATGATTTTCGGAGGAAATGCATAACCAAACAAAATATAATCATGAGTCTTTCGATTAAATTTTCAGAGGATCCTAGTGTAGTTAGTATTATGGAGATCAATTTCTAGCCTATTTATCATATGATTCTTTGATCTGCATGTAGGAATGATATAATAAAATATTATAAGTTAGAAAAATAATTAATAATTAAGAAATTAAGGAAATATAATAGATTGGTATCCATGATGTTTGATATATGGACTTGTCATAATGATATTGTTGTATATGTAATTTGTTTTTTTAATAATCTATTTATATAACCAAATATTTCTATTTCTATTTTAATATTTTCATGTAAGTACAGGAAAGGAAATATTAAGAGGCCGAGGATGTAGTAGTAGCACAATACCGGAGGTCCCACTGTTCAGTCAGCGGGCCGAAATTTTTGGAGCAGAGCCTGACCCATCTCATAATCCGACCCGCTCCAGTTAAATGAACCGAGAAAATTTTTAATATAAAATATTTTGTAATTTTATTTTCAGGTGGTTGTTTTTGGACCCATGGAATTGTTCATCATCTCTCTCTCTTCTCTGTGTGTGATTTATCATGACTGTTCTGTGTGCTGCATTCTGTAAGATGATTTTATGTTGGTTTAATCTGTAATACATAAGCATTTTCTGGTGAATGTAGCTAGTCGTACTGAGCGACTAGTGAACCATGTTATTTTCGGTGTTTATCTATCATTTTTTGATTATGTCGTGGATAGTTATTGGATTAGATATATATATTGCTTGTTTTCTATTGGTTATGTTGTTTCTGTATCTTAATCTCACTATCGTGGAAGCACAATTGCCCAAGAAATATATTTTTTGTATATTCACCACCTGCTACATAAAATTTAAATAAAAATTTAATAAAAAAATATTTTCTAAATTCTTTATCCTCATGATGGTCCTGCCATATATAAGCATTTTACATAGTTCTTTAGGGAACATAAAATTCAAAATAAAATATTTAATATAACTTTTGATATTATTTCTAATAATGGAGTAACTATTAGTATATTTGTTAAGACTATTAGAGATGAGCCATTAGATATGATATTTCATGTTTGGTGTATGTGTCATAGATTGACCTCATTGTATAGGCGGGAATAAAAATTATTTCTCTCATACTAGAAAAAATATGAAATTCACTAAAATACCTTAGGATGCCTAGTAAACGATATGAGTTTAGTAACCTATAATTTTTGTGATGCTAAGAAAGAAAAAATTCCAAATGGATGTGATACACTATTGGAATTATATATACCTACCATATGTTGGAGACTTGAATTGGCTATCAACATGTGATATATGACTATATCAATAGTAAGAATGATGAGTTGATTATTAATAATTTAGACTATGATACAAGAATTTTATTTATAAAATTTCTAAAGATTTTCTATGATATGATAAATATATATTTGTCTATGTTTACTTCCACCACTCTCATACCTCGGTACATAAGTAATATTAAGAGCATTTTTATAAAGTATAGAGGTCACCTTATATTTAGTATCACAGCTATTAAGATAAAAACTAAGTATCTGAAATATTAGTCTTTCATTCCAACTCTATATAATTTGGTAGGCTATATGGATCCTAATGTTAAAGTGAAAGGGATGGGAAATATTTTGACATACATATCCACGTGCATAAACTAGGTATACCAACTTGAATAGTTCATTAACAAAAAATTAACTAACTTATTTTCATATTATGTCACTAGGTATGGTAGTTGTAACCATGTTATGAATATAAACATAGATACAATATTCAGAGATTATGACTTCAACATTTAGTTAGTTAGGAGTGAATAATGGGGTGGTTCATCGAATAGGAATGATCTTTCTCAGTACTTATATACCTATCTCTACTATATTGTATCACATAATGATAAAAAGAATTTTAACATTTTGTTGTGGTGGAAATAATATTAATCTACCTATCTCATGCTATGTAAAATGACACGTGATCTACGGACCCTTTTGGTATCTAGCATAACATTAGATTCTATTTTTTCTATGGTAGTCAGTGTCATTTCAAATAGAAAATCAATATTATGACTAGATATCATAAAGCCTCTTGCATGTATAAAGGACTAGAAAGATTTGAGGTTGAGCATTCAAAATAAATCACAAGAGATGATGGTGGATGATGATTCATGGGATAAGAAGATCAAGGATATGAAGGGCACTAGCAACAATTTTAGACATATTCATGATGATGACAATGATGATCTATATTTTCATCCATATACCATTTTGTTGAAACTGATTGATCATTTATAATTCTTGATTCATATGATACTTTTATTTTTTATAATGCTAGTACTTATTTATTTTTGTCATTTTATTTTCTATTCTAATTTTTGTATTATTATTTATTGATGTATGCAATATTTATTATATTGGATATTGGATTGGATTGCACTTTATAGTTTTTATCATTTTAAATTTTGATGCTCTTTAAAAAATTTAATTTATGCATTAAGCTTTTAATTTTTATAAAATTAAATAATCATAATTCATAAATCATATTAGGGGAAAAAAAGCAAGTTCATGCTAACCCAAACTAGCCCGATCCAGCACTGCCTTCTCCAAGCCCACCATGGCCTTGTACCACCCTACACAATGCAGGCCAACCATGTCATGTTGGGTTAACCTACTAGTTCCCATGCCTTGCCAGGCACAACATAGGAATCATATCGTATCGTGACCAACATGATACGACCCAATTGATGCCTCTATGTACATACCTTTTTTTGCTACTTCTAATATATGTAGAATGTACAATTTTTTTTGTCTCCTTTTGTCTTTCAAAACCAATGATTCAAGTATTAAAAAAATTATAGGATTGCATGGTATAATTACATGATAATATAAGGATATGTATATATATAAATTGCATTGTATTTTCTATGTGTGTAATATATATAGGTAGTCACACACACACTTATGAACATTAATATTATAAGTATATACTATTTTTATATATTGTGTGTATATATATATATAAAGATATATGAAAATATATATCATTATGTCACCACCTATATACATATACATGTCATTGTGTGTGTGTGTGTGTGTGTTTACACACACACACACACACATATGCATACAACACAATACAATGTATATACATGTACATTTATCTAAATCATTGTATATAAATCACAGAATAATATCACCATTATGTGTGTGTGTGTGTGTGTGTGTGTGTGTGTGTGTGTGTGTGTGTGTGTGTGTGTGTGTGTGTGTGTGTGTGTGTGTGTGTGTGTGTATAAACCATGTACATTAATAGTATATACTTATATTAATGTTCATAAGTGTGTGTGTGTGCGTGCGCCTATCTATATAGACAAACGTATGTTAATATATATATATATATATATATATAGTAAATACCATGCAATGTATATACATTACATGTAGTGTATGATGAATATACATAAGATAAGTGTTTTAATAAATATATATAGGAATGCATTGCAAACTACATGAAACTTAGTGATGGAAACAATCAAAAAAAAAAAAAAAGGAATGCATTGCATACCATATGATAGTGCATACAAGTAGACATTTTCAATGTGCAACTACAATCCATAAAACGTTATATCAATAGGGGCATTATATACATGTACATAGTAATATTACTTACAAAGAATAATACTGAAAAATCTAATTATGCAAACAACTTAGAAATCAAAAGGGTAGGGGGGGTACAAAATAACATTTATCTAATTTATTTATTTTAGCACCTTCATTTCAATTCATGCATAAAAAACTAAACATAAAAAATAAAAAAATATAAGCAGCGAATCAAAGTGTAACAAACAAAAATTACAATAACAAATTTAATAAGTACTTTTTAAAAATCTCTTCTTCCTCACAAATTTATAGAATGTGTATTTATTATATCGATGCCATATTTTGTAGGAGCACAATATGATGTAACTTACAATGTGATACTAATATATGTAAGTTACAACTCATTGTTCACAAATGATTCACAAAAAAGTACACTTATTAAAATTGATTGAAAAAACATTTTTCCCCCAAAATAACCAAGAATGCAAAGTATATAGGGTTGCAAATTATATAGGGCCAATCCAAGTAAAATGAATCCAACCCAAAAAAATTAGGATTGCCATGATTATACTGAAACTTTCATGAGTTTGGGTAAAATATTGGTGGTAAGGTTTGATCTAGACCTAAATTCTTGTTGGGTTTAGGCTAAAAGATAGAGCAACCTGAAGTACATATGAACCCAAGACCAAATAAAATTTAAGGGTTACTAGATTTTCCATGTCAGTTTAATTTTAGCAATATTGATTGATTTTATAATTTTACCATATTTAAATTTAAAAGAAATAAATTATTATGATTTATATTTTAATTTTTACACATAAAATTAGAGCTGCAGCTCAAGTTGATAATTTCTTATGTTTGAGTTAGGCTCAAGTTAAAAATTTTCATCTAGAATTAAATTTGAATTAGGTTTGAGCGTAAAACTCAAATAACTCGAAACAAATCCTAACATAAAAAAGGTCAAAAAACCAAAAAAAAAAAAACCCAAATCACAAACTATCAAAATAAAAACTCATGCCCTAATTTTAAATTTAATGGAAATAGTTTTCGCTCCAAATTGAGGTGAATACTTTTTTGTGCTCCTATAAAATTTAATTGATTGTACATTTTGGGAAATTACATGATATGTTTGTATAATTTGAATTTTAATCTTTTTTTAGTTTTTTTTTCAGTGCTCTCATCTAAGATATGATTGTACATGTGATTGTACATTTTAAATTTCAATTTTAGATACTAATATTAGTGATTATTCAATTTTATATTTCTTGAATATTTTAAATATTTACTTTATTATATTTTTTAGTTACAGTGCCACAATGACTTGGCACAACCTCGCCCATTCCATTAACCGAACAAAATCTATTCAACATGAGTTTCATAGTTTCAATTCAGGTTGTTTTTAGTTTGATGAAATCAAGTTGAAACTTGAGTTGGATCATACATCGAGTTTATCTTTTTTGAATTTGGTTTGGGTTCAAGTTGTCTATCAATTTGACTAAACTTACCCAAATTGCAGTCTCTTGTAAAATTAAGATATTAATGTATCATACCTCTATTTTCTTATATGTTTAAGAAAAAATAAAAAGTAAAAAAATATATATAGTTATATGTATATATTTTAGTTGTAATACTATTGATAACTCATCTTCGATCCATCTCGTTTCAATCTGATCCAACTCGATATAAATCGACTCAATCCAAGTGTAATCTAAGTTTCATGATTTCAATTCAACCCGACCCAACCAATCCAAGTTGCAGCCCCACAAAAAACTAGCATATAATAAACCAACAAAAACTTTAATTTGATATAATAAATCAAAATAAATTAGAATCATCTATAGAAAAAATACAAATAAATCAAACATTCCCAAAAATAAAAATATCACAATAAGTAAATCTAAATGTGTATTTATTTCATTTTTTTTGGGAAGGAGTAGTATCACTTCATACAAAAAAACATTATGATTTATCTTCAAAACAAAATTACATCTTTCATCAAAACAATTGTCATATATCTTCATTGCTTTCTCCATTTAGTTTGAAGTCATTATTTAAAGTTATCACATGATGCATCGAACATCAAAATGATTTTTTTAGAGAGAACTGAGCAACCACACTATTGCAACAAAATGAAAAGAAAACAAATAAAAAAAACTAATAACATTTGCATGAATTACCCTAATTTGATTTTCTTGTTACAAAACAATATGAACCCACAGTAATAGGGAAACCATGTATTAGAAACATATTTAGATAGTAGGATCTTGACAAAAAATACATAATCCTTTTACTTCCAAAACTACAAAAAAAATATTGTAGTGAAAAATAAAATAAAATATAACATGTGTTATCCAAACCAATAAATATCTTCCCATCCCATTCATGTCTACGAATCTTAGATTATGGACTAGAAATTGATTTTTGTTTGTTTGACACTAAAAATTATTAATGTGAATATTTATAAATAAGATTTATTTAATATTGAGAATGTCTCTAATCTAATGATGTTTTATGTCAATATGTATGGAATTAGAATAAAAAATATGATAGAAATCAATGTGTATGACACTTTGACTATCACAATTTATATGGTAACTTATTTGATATATATTAAGTTATGTGGTGACAGTTTTCATTCGAAATAACTCTTTGCAAGCTTTTATCTTTCCTATAAACTCACCTTGTATAATGGAAAAAAAAATACACTTTTGACGTATGGATTGCTAAGAGACATCACACATCCACCATATGTGATTAGGTATCATAAGGTAAATCTTCGAGCGTCTATGTTGCCTACCATATCATCATCAATGTAACACATCAGTTAAGGATCGACCTACCAACAACAAAATTTAGACTATGGGTTCCACGAAGATACCTCAAAACCCACTTCACCACCTTCAAATGTTCTCTTCTAAAAGTATACAAGTAATGATTGAAATGTCAACTTCATTGATCAAGTCAAGATGACTATATATCATAATATACATTAAACTATTTACTAGATAAGAAATTGATACTCTGTCTATATAAACCCACTCCATACTAGAGGTGAGACTCTAGCAGCTGAATGTTTGAAATGACAAATAAGAGAACAACTCACAAATTTAGTATTATTCATATTAAATCTCTCAAGGAGTCTCTTCACATATCTTTCTTATTATAAGAAAAATATCCTTACTTAGTTTTCATGGGTGGTTCATGTCAAAGAGAAGATTAGATGAACCCAACCTTTTCAAATTGAAGGATCAAATTAGAAAATCTTTCAGGTGTATGATGTCAAGCATACACATGCTAACATTACATTAATGTCATATAGATGTAGGATAAAGTTATGAAGTTATTTTTAGAATAATGAAGAATAAACATACAATAAGCAAAAATGATATTATGATAACTAAAACATTCAAAAATAATAACTTCAATTTTTATATACCACTATTTAGAAACTTGTTTTATACCATAAAGACTTTTTGTTAATATAGACACATAATTATTTTCAATCTTTATTATAAATCCTTCAGGTAGTTTCATGTATATTTTTTTGTCCAAATTAGTATGTAGGAAAGTAGGCATAACATGCATTTATCCTATAGCCAAGTTGTCAAACCTAGAATAACACAAGCAGAAGCCATTTTGAAAAGAAGTGCAAAATTTTCAAAAAAAATGCATGTTTTATAAGTGAAACCCTTTACTATCAGCTTTGCTTTAAAATCTAGTAATAGAAGAATTACCTTGATGTTTCAACCAAATCATGCACACACCTTTCAAGGAACTCTTATCGTTAAGGAGCGTCATAAGGTCATATGTATGATTGTTATGCAAAGTTTGGATTTTTTTATTGCATTGCTTCCAACCAATAATCCTTGTCATCACTCAAAATAATTCTTCGTAATATTATGAATTGCTGCCATAAGTATTCATAACATATTCATGAGAAGGATGCTTAGTTGAAGGTTTTATACCTCTTCCAAATCATTTCAAAGGAATTAAGGGAGAATCACAACAGGCTTCGAGATGCTTCTGACTTGTGTTTGAATACATCAATCCTTGTGGAAGCACAATTAAGAGTGGTGCTTTCAGCTTAGGTCTAAATATCAGAATCCAACATATTTGAAGGAGAAGTAATTGGAAATTCAATCTCTTCACTATTAGTTTTTAAAACTCTTTTTTAGGTTTAATAATATAAATGATAGATTGATTTTATAGGAACAAAACATCTTTACATCTAATTAGTTTCATTTCTATGAGATCATACAATCTATATCCAATATCTTTCTACTGATATCTAACAAAAAAATATTGTGACATTCAGAATAATTCTTTGATCTCTCATTTGTTGGAACATGAACAAAAGCCTTGCAACTCCAAACTTTAAAAATGATTATATAAGAGAATTTTTTACATTATACAAATCAAGGAGTTCAACAAAGTTTAACATTAGCTGAGCTTGGAGTACTTGTTGTGCGAAATAATATAGGAAAAGTGATTAGGTCCATTAATGCTCTTATTGGACTTATCTAACAAGCATGAGTTGAAAGTTACATGAGAGTACATTACTCACAAAGTCAAAGAGGATCAATCAATATCAAACTAATGTTTCTTGGAGGATTCTCTAGCATGACTTAGACAACAGCCAAATTTATCTAAGGTCTTGATGATGATTACATTTATTGGTCTTGTTTGAGATGACATCTCAAATACCCCTATATATATCATTTATGGAATGGAATAAAATATATACATTTGCTCTTTAATAATTTGTTGAACTCATCAAGATTTCATATGACATTCACCTAAGACTTATCAATATGTCATTCATAATTAATTATAATATCTTTACAATACCAAGCTTTTTCTCTTGAATAAGCAATGGGTTAAGAGATTTATTCAAATATAATTGCAAAACAATCTTGGTCATTAGATATGTTTACAAGTATTATTATTTCTAATTGGAATTTTTATCATTTGGTTTCCGAGCTCAACTATAATCTCAAATTTATTTTCTTCATTTTGTTAAAAATATTAGTCTTTTATATTCTTCTTTCTAAAGTGTCAAGCGATCATAGATGAGAAAGAGTATGGGTGTTCACCATAATTTATCATGTTACCATAGCGAGAAAAATATTGTGAAAGGTGCTAATCCAAAATTAAATAAGACATATGATGAGTCTTGAACTAAAATATATTCATGAATGGTTGGATTAAGTATAGAATGGACATTTGGATTGATCAATGAATGCTCCAAATAGAAGAAAAAAAATTCAATTGAGAGGATAAGCTAATGATTACTATCGAGGCTATAAAATGGATTATGAGGAAGAAGATGGACTATCTTCAATAATTGTCATGTGAGACATGGGTACTTAGAAGAGTTAGGATTATGAAGATAATAATCTAGGCATAATTAAAATAAAAACTTTTTATTCAATGTTAAAAATGATAATGAGTATAACACAAGGAATATACTATTAAAGCATATATAGAAAACTCGAATTAGGTAAAACTAATAGCTATTGAATTTATTGATTATGAAATTATTTGGTTGGATAAACTAGTAATGAGTAATAGACAAAATAGAAAACTTGTAATATGAGAGGAAATGAAAATGATAATGTAAAAAAGATTTGTTCTAAGCCATTACTATTAAAGCATATATAGAAAGTTATAAAGTATAACACAAGGGATAAAATGTGTAAACTTGATCATAAAGAAAAGAAGAGTGCTTTGATTCAAGCTAATGTAAAAGAAACTTGTAAAACTGCCAACACTAGATTTCTAGCTGAATTAAATTAAGAAATTACAAATATTGTGTAATAATATTACTATTTAGAGTAGGAGGATATAATGCATATGATAATCAAAAGTAAATATCAGACCAAGGCAAAGAGAAACTCATGGACAAACCATAACTTGGGACAAATTATCTAAAAAAGCAAGATATATAAGGAAGGAAAAAAAGATGAAAGACCCAAGTTTTAATGAAAGTCCAAAACATGAATTTGGTAATCATGGTTCTAAAAATAAAGTTAAAACTTATGCCACTCAAAATTATGATGTAAATGTTTCATGTATTGTAAGAGGTCATGTAACAAGTCAATGTCAAAACAAAAGGGTTATGATAATGAAAGATAATGAAAAACCTGAATCTGATAATTAAAAAATATACAAAGTCAAAGCATCTTCAAAAGATGTACATGAGGAAGACGCAATTAAAGAAGAATTATTAGTAATAAGAAGAGCTATATGTATCCAATCCAAAAAAAAATTATGATGACAATTAGTGAGAAAACCTATTTGATACTATATCATCTCAATAATAAGGTATGTAAAAGAATCAGTATTTTCTAATTAATATGGCCGGAAATATGTAGCAAGCCAAGATTTTATTGTACAATTAGAAGGACAATGGGCATATTGTATCTTGCTCATTTTCTTATTGAAGCTAACAACATATGCATCGAAAAGTAGCTTGGCCTAAACTGAGAATCAAAGATTAACAATATTATGTGCTAGAAGAGAAATGATAAATGTTAATCATATATTTCTTGCTTATTTTTTCTGCAACTTAATTTGAGGCAATATAAAGCAATGGATAAGAATGTCCATTTCTTTATATGAGCAATAATTATTTCATCACCTCAATGAAAAATCATATCCAAAAGATGATGTTTGCTACCTCCAGCTACCTTAAATATAGAATTAATTACTTTAAGAAAAATAAAAATAATTTGAAGCAATCAAAAAGAAGATCAAAACTAAATTTTTATTATGTTTAAACAAATATGTAAATATTTTAGGATGCCTTTAATACTATTTTGTACAGATTTTGAGATATTATTTTACATTACTTATCAAAAAAAAATGATAAGGTATGTAAAATAATTATTAATGGTGTGAGTTGTACAAATATTACAAGCATAATTTTTACATACAAATTAGGACTTCTCAAATCTTATTTTATAAAAATAATTAAGGTAGACATCTAGGCACAGAAAATTGATGTAAATATTATAAAAAATGAGAAATTTTTTGATAATTTCAAAAAGTACATTTGTGAATATTTATGCTTATTTTTCTAGGTTTTGTTTTGTCATGTTTTTGTCTAGGGTTGCAAATCGGGCTAACCCGTACTTCACTTGAATTCATAAAATGTGAACCCGAACATAATGCAACCCAAGTTTCAACCCTAATATACTAACTTGAACCCAACCCAAAGTAAAATTATTAAACTCAAATTGGGTTTGGGTTTGGGTTGGGTTAAGGTTGGTTCGGGTTGGGTCGAGTTCAAACATGTCAGATTATTTGTGATATTATAATATTTATATTTTAAATAATTCATTTAAATATCTTATTTTACTTTAAAACTACAAATTGAATATTATTTAATTATCATTATAGTATAAATATTTTTGAATATAAATCATAATATATTAATATTTATCAATTAACAATTATCATCCATCATAGTTTCAATTATATTTGATTAATTATTATTCATCAATAAGTATTAAAAATAAAACAAAAAATAATAATAAATTGATATTAATTTGAAATTTTGATTCTTTGAATATAATTATCTAAAAAAGAAAAAGTTAAAATAGTAAATATCTAATATTCCAAGTATATAATCTAAATCAGATTACAATCCAAAATAAAATAAAATTGTCAAAAATATTTTTTAATGCTTACTACTGACAACATCAACATTGTTTATCCTTGCATTATGAAAAAAATATAAAAGTTGTTAGTATTTAATAATAAATTAATGATTATAAATAATAAATAATACCAAGTAAATAAAATAATTATTAAATAAAAATGTAAATAAATATATATGTGTGTGTGTGTGTGTGTTAGTGTGTGTGGGTGTATATATATATATATATATATATATAATTATCAAATATTTTGAAAATATATTGTTATCTTACATATAAAGTTGGAAACTTCCACTTTCAAGGTCCAAGTATTCAAAAAATTCAAAAAATTCTGCATACTTTACTTACAACATAGAAATATCAAATATATTTATATATACATATATATGACATGAACAAAAGAGAATTTATAAGAAAATAAAAAAAAAAATAACTAAAAAAATAGTACATTTGTATTAAATTCTTGAATTGAAGGAATTCAATTTTAGAATAATATTTTCTAATTTGGTGATTTGCTACTTCCTTTATCCTTAGATCCTCAAACTAATATATATATATATATATATAAAACACATGTTTGTGTTAAATATTAAGTAAAACATTGTGAAAAAATAAATTATAAAATTTAAATTTTAAGAATAAATAAGCTTACCAAAATTATGAAAATATATCTTATAGAGCATGAACAAGCTCAAAGTCATCAAAATCATTTTTTATACCTGCACATAAAAATATAAATATTCACATAAATGATATTTTTAAAACATAGGATAATTTATTAAAAAAAAAGGAAATAAGAACATATTTAAAGAAATTAAGGAAATAAGAAAATATTAAAAAAAATGTTTACTAATATGACAATATATTCAAGCTACTTTATATGATCTTTAATTTCAATAGGGGTACATGAACTCCTTAACTAATCTTGTGCTAAAATCAAATAATATGAATTAACAAAATATCATGTGTCATAAGAGAAATGATATGATAAGAAAAAGTTTTTTTCTTTTAACATCTAAAATATTAAATTTGGAACATCATTTTATACCCATCTATTGTATTATAAGTAACAATCTAACTCTGATTGAATATCATTTTTTTTCTTATTTTTCAAAAATTTGCATCAATCTTCTTTATTTGTTTTATGAATAATCTTAACCACAATTGCATTGATGTTGCCAATATCTTAAGAAGTTTGAGAAGATTTAATACTTATATAACTACTTGAAGTATTTTTTAATAATGTTGCTGAATATTATTGATAAATCAACTTCATAAAAGATTTTACTTTTCATATTATCTTATTGGTAGTGTCATATGTTGCGGGTAGCACAATTAGACCAAGATTTAATCGAAACCACAAAATATCAATAATAATGTTTGGTTGTATAAAAAATGAAAGAAAAAATTAAAATAACCCAAAATTGTGAAATCACAATCCTACAACTCTGAAAAATCTAATAGAATGAAAAATAAAGTCAAATATACAACAATGCTAAATCAAATATTATATACTAAAAACTTCTTCACACATACAAGAAGTCAATAAAGCACAGTATGCCCAAAATTATATTTTGGCTTAAAATATATTTTTACGATACAAAACTACATGAATCTAAAATCTAGTATAAACATGTAATTGTGGGATGGATGCTCGAGAATACTTTCCATATTATTCTTTAGGTGATAGCATTAGTTAATTAGATTCACAGCTCAGAATCAACAAAGTGGTTGTGTCTAGTTAGCTCCAAAGTGGAGATTCTGTCTTCATCTTTTTGAATCTTTAAGATTATCCAAGCTTCATTTTTTCATGGCACACAATTCTGCACACAAATAAAACAAACACAATAGCACCCACCCTACGAAAAAAACTTTATACATACTACATAATTAAAATAATATTTTTATAATATACAAACACACAATACATAAATTATAAATCAAAGAATAACACACTTAATAATTTAAGTAAATAAACCACTATTGCATATCATAAATTTGTATAAATCAATAATTAAATAATAAGAAATTAAGTAAATTGGCTCCAAGAATAAACTCTCCCAAACTAACACATAGTTGAGAGAGAAGAAAAACTAGGAAGCCACATAGAGCATACAAAAATGTCTGCCCAAAAAAACTTTTGTGACATGGTATGGATAAATACAAGCATTTTAAAATAAAACTCATCCGAGAGGAAAAGAAGAATCAACATGTATAGGCTTTCAAAAAAAACATCACCTTGAAGCTTATGTAACCCACAAAACCAAAGAAGAAAATAACATAGCCATTGATATTTTTTTTCATATGTTTTTAATGAAAATTAATGTGGACACTACACCACCCAAGAGGGCACCATGCCTTTTGCAAAAAAAAAAAGAGAACATACCCATTTTAGCAAGTCTTTGTTTTGTTAATTTTTTTAAAAAAAATTAGAACGTGAGATCTTATCCCATCTTATTAATCTATCATACTCCACACTTTCAAAAAAAAAAACAAAACAATAAAAAAGGCCAGTCTACCCAACTTGGGGCAGACCCAACAAATCTCATTCTTTAGCCTAGTTGGGGAGACACATTTAAACAATCGACTTAAATTAAACTTTACTAATAATAAATTTGTGAATATATCAGCAATATTATTATTCTGGTGTATATTTTTTAAATACAACTAATTTTCATCTAATATATCTCATATTTAGTAATACCAAACATCAATGTGCTTCGACCTACAATATAAGGTCAAATTTTTAGAGAGATGTATAGCACTCTGACTATCACACCATACAATATAAATATCCTATTACACATCCAAGTTTGCAAGAAATCTTTTTATCCATAAAGATTCTTTGGATTGTCAAGAAATAGCTCCCCCTCCAA
Organism: Sapria himalayana; assembly: GCA_029783825.1. Taxonomy (NCBI): domain Eukaryota; kingdom Viridiplantae; phylum Streptophyta; class Magnoliopsida; order Malpighiales; family Rafflesiaceae; genus Sapria; species Sapria himalayana. The sequence goes on along the minus strand of JAREIK010003184.1, from coordinate 141,634 downwards.
ATATTTAAAGATAACATGAGATGTATCTATATGAATCTAAATCAATAGGCATATTAGAATTAGTATATCTGACAAGTTTAGGTTTTAATCCTCACAAGAACAAAGATAAATGAGAAGTTTCTTGTAAGTACCTCTAGATCAATTTCACTTAAACCAAGTGATATCTACTTATGTTCAATAGAAAATGATTGATAATACTGACATTATGTTTTATATCTAGTCTATTGCACACCATAACATACATAAGGCTGTTGAATACTGAGATAGAAGGTCATAACTTATATCTCTCTTTAACTCATCAATCTTAGGACTATACTTTGTACCCAACATAAAATATTTAGCTAAGGGAGTCGAGGCTGCTTTAGTATCTTTCATTAAAAATCTATACAATACTTTAACAATGTACCATTATTGAGATAACTAGAATTGACTAGAATATTTATCCCAGATGACACTCATCCCTAAAATATGTTTGACTGGGCATAAGTCTTTTATAAAAAAGAGTTTTCCCAGCTCCTCCTTAAACCTATCAATCTATGTATATCACATCTAATGATCAGTATGTCATCCATATTTAACATAAGTATAAGTCTATCATTACCCAACTAATGACTAATAAATGCATAATGATCATAAAATATAAGCAGGAAGTCATGAGACTTCATGAGTGAATAGAATTTCATGAACTACCTAGGAGCTTGTTAAAGACCATTGAAGCATTTGTTCAGTTTGCAAATAAGCCTTTTCTTTCCTTTTACAATGAATCCTAAAGACTGATCCATGTAAAAAGCCTTCACATCAAGTTGATTAATTTTTAAGTTCAAGCTATCAACTAAAATTAGAACTACTTGAGTAGAAGACATCTTTACTATGTGAGAAAATATCTCAAAGAAATCATTTCTTTTCGTTTGACTAAACATTTTGAATACTAACCAAACCCTATATCTCAATTGAGAATCATCATTATTGAGTTTAAATGAAAGGGCCATCTATTTTTCAAAGTCCACTTCCCTTTTGATAAGGGTACATGTTCATAAGTCTAGTTGACTTGGAGAGACTTAATTTCTACTTGCATAAACCTGAGTGATTCCTCTTTATTCTTAAAAGAGATGAGCTCTTGAAATGTCATGGACTTCCTTAAGTCCTTGCGTCCTTGAGTAATATATAATCATGTAATCTAAAAGATATCAGGTTGGGCCTTGATGTTCTTCTCAGTTCAGACTGAGATTTATCATCATGAACAGCTGGGTTCTACCTTATTCTAGCTGGAATATGGTCTCTCACCTCCTCAATATGTATATCCCGAGGCTCAAAAATATCTAGTATATCCCGTGGTTTAGAAATATAAAGTATATCCCATGGCTCATACATATTAGGTGTATCTTGAGGCTTGGAATCATTAGGAAACTACTAAATTCCTCCTCCTTGATTAGACTTATATCAAGAAAGAACTCATATCAGATCGGTGCAAATAAGAATCTCTATGTAATCACTCTCCTCTCTACTCAAGTGATTGTTATCTACTAATTGATCCTCTAAAAAATCACATCTCTACTCAAAATAAGCTTCTTAGAAATTGGGTCTCACAATTTATACCCAAACTTCTCAAGTCTATAACCAATGAAGTTGTATGGATGTGTAGCATCATGGAGGTTAGATCATTTTACTTTTAGGATATGAACATAGGCTTTGCAATCAAAAACTTACAAGTAATCATAGGAGATATCTTTCTCAATCTAGATTTTATTTGGAACATCTCCATCAGTGCAGTGATAGGAAACATATTGATTATATCTATAGTCATAAGCAAAACGTCTCCTCGAAATTCATTGGGATAATACACATAAGAATGCATGTACTGAACTCTCTCATCCATAGTCTAGTTCATTCTCTTAGTGATATCATTTAATGTAATGTCTTGGCTAGTGTTTTTCAAGTCTAATGTTATGGGATAAATAATAGTTGACAATCTAACCTTGTTATCCTCCCCCATTATATAAACACAAGGAGATCAATTTCTTATCGGTCTCACTCTCAATGCTAGCATGAAAATTCTAAAAGATATGCAAGACTTGATCTTTTATTTTTAGTGTATATACTCACACTTTTCTCACCAATGAATATGAAAGAATAGAGAGTCATTACGTGTGTTGCTCTATTTGGATAAGATATTTGTATTAATAAGATTGAGGATATTAAATCTTCATGAGGGTAGAAGAAAGTGATAAGTGATTCTATGTCTATGCATGAAGTCCATGCACTATTTAAGAGAAGATTTATAGTCGAATGACAATATATTTCTTCTAGTTTAGATGTGTCAAATAGGTCGTGTCATGTCGGCATGGCCTATTATAGTTTGACAAAGCCATCCATCATGTCTTGTCCAACACGACATGACATGCTTCCTGTGTCGAGGCTAGTAGGACACATGAACTAGACTGGCAACCTGGCACAAAACCGTTGGCCCACAAAGTGCAGGGTCGTGTTGGATTGTGCCAAGCCTAGAGTAATATGTGCTAGTTCAAGCTTATTTTGGGCTAGCACAAATTGATTTTTTGGCCTTTTGTGGGGGCTTGAGATTGAATTATTGAGTTTTACTTTTAAATTTCAATAAAAATTTAAATTATAAATCATGATGATATCATGGTGACTTCAAATTATTTTTCTTTTGGGCTTCAGCTCAAATAAAAGATTAAAAACTTTATTTAATTTAATAAAGAATTAATAAAACAATTGCATAATAAATACAATGCATAAATCATATTGAAAAAAAAACATCAAAAATTACAATGACAAAACAATAATTCAATATCTAATACATCAATAGTGCATAAATTATAATGAAATAAAAAATGATACAAATAAATAATAACTAGCATTGTAGTATAATATAAGTATTACATGTACATGAATTAAGAAATATTAATGATCAATTAGTGTATGCGGTATAATACTATGGATGAAGATATAGATCATCATCATCATGAATATGTCTGAGGTTGTCGCTAGTGCCCTCAATATACTCGATTTCTAAGTCTCATTAATCATCATTTGACATCATCTCTTATGTTTTATCTTAAATGTTCAATCTCAAATCTTCCCATTCCTTCATGCATATAACTATCTATATTATATGTAGTCATAATTATGATCTCTTATTTGAAATGACATTGGTTATTACAAAAAAAAAGACTCTAATTCTATGCTAGATACTAGATGGGTTAGAAGATCAAATGTCATCTTGGATAACATAAGATAAGTAGATTCATATGATTTCCACCATAACAGAATGTGTAAATTCTTATTATCATCATATAATATGATGAAGTAGTAATTAGTATCTATGTATCGAGATAACATGCTCTTATTTGATGGACCACCATATTATCTTCCTCTGGTTAACTGAATGGATAAGTCTTCATCTCCAAATATGGTATCCATATTCATTCTCAGAGCATGGCTATAACTACCATACCTAGTGTCATAATATATAAATAAGTCAATGAATTTCATGAATAAACTCTTCAAGTTGGTATACCAGGTTCAAGCACATCAATATTTATGTCAAAAGATTTTCTACTCTATCTATCTTAACCTTAAGATCCATACAAGTAGCCAAATAATACAGAGTTTGAATGGATGACTAGTATTTGAAATAGTTGGTTTCTATCTCAATAGTCATGACACTAAATATACTATGATCTCTATAGTTTCTAAACATGCTACTAATATTATATATGAACCTAAGTGAAATATAAGTGGTGTGAGTGTATATAGACGAATACATATTTGACATATCAAAGAAAATCTTTAAGAATTTCTTAAATGAAATTCTTGTATTACAACTTGAATCAATGATAATAAGTTAGTCATTCTTACTATTGATGTAGTATCACATGTCATAGAAATTTCTTTTTTAGCCTCATGAACAAACATAGACTGCTAAACTCTTATTGTATGTTATGCTTATTAGAAGCATTATCAAAAGTTATATTAATTATTTAGTAAAATTCTTATTTTTTTCTAATATAGAAGAAACAATTTCATTCCTACATATACTATGAGATTAATCACGTGACATTAGTACCTAACATGAAATATCTTATCAAATTTATTATCTCTATTAGTCCTAACAGATATACAAATAGTTACTCCATTATTAGAAGCACTATTGAAATTTATACTAAATACTTTATTTTAAATTTCATATTCCATAAAGATCTGCATCATTTACTAATATATGACATAGTCATCATGAAGATGAACCTTAGAAAATCATAATTTTTTTTATTAAGTTTTTATTTAGAGTTATGTAGTTGGCAATAAGATATGGAAATGATATATCATCGTGACTAGTCTATATATTGAACATCACATATACAACTTACTCAATTTCTAAAATTTGTTAATTATTAATTATTTTCATAATATATAATATTCTATTATGTCATTCATATATATGGACCTATGAATTCTATGATAAGTAGACATAAAGTAGGTTTGCATAATATAGATTACCCAAGGAACCTCTAAAAATCTAATCGTGAGACTCATGATCATAATCACATATGTCATGTTTTCCCTCTCATAATTAACATGGGATATGAAGGAGGTCAATGAAGCTGAACTAGATCTAACTTGAAGATCCCTACTGCTAAATTGAGTTTGCCTTGAATCTAATGCAGTATATTTTTTGTGCATTGATCGACATTCCTCTTTAGGTGCCCATCTCATACACACTCTTATATGTATATATCTTTTTATAATATATATATTGTACCTATTCTTCATTGACATCCAAAAAATTTTAAGTTTTTATTACTTTAAAGTATGTCCATACTACTGTTGTTTACCTAGTTTTTTATATTTTAGGTGGCATATGGGTATGGGCCGAGGTCATTGGAGATAATATAGTCTCGGCCTCAAACTTTTTGATTGTGTTCTCATTATTATCTACATCTATATTAATATCATATTCATTATCATTAAATTCATTATATGATATATTTTTTAACTATGTATATTTTATAACTCAAAAAATTAAATAACAAAAAAACTTGTCTAGTACCTTAATGCAAACTACTTTCTTGTAAATTCTAACATGGAGGTACATTATAGTATTGGAAAAAAACACCCACACCACCATTTATCCTATATGTACAAGCATACACCATAAATCATAATAAAAAAAGCAATATATCTAATATTATAATTTCAAAGGATTTGTAGAGAAGAGGGCACAAAGGAGAGAGAGAGAGAGAGAGAGAGAGAGAGCCAGAGAGAAAGAGCCAGAGAGAGAGATCCAGAGAGAGAGAGAGCCAGAGAGAGAGATCCAGAGAGAGAAAAAGAGCCAGAGAGAGAGATCCAGAGAGAGAAAAAGAGCCAGAGAGAGAACATGAGAATAAATTTAGAATTAAAATTATAAAATTTTTCTATTTTATTTATGAAGAAAAAAAATTGAAATTATTAAAAATATATATAATTTAATTTTTTTATGAATTTTTTTTTACTTTTAAAAATATCAAGAATCACAATAGTAATTGGAGTTTGAGCACACTACTCAATGAAAGTAATGCGACGGCTACTATAATACTAATTAAATATATAAATTAAGTTTTTATAACTATATAGATCAAGCCCGTTGCATGAAAATGCAACTTATATGGCTAGTTTAAAAAAAACTACCCCATCAAGTAGTAGCTTTATAGGATTAGACCTATGACTTGAGATATGATTATAACCAGTCATGAGTCACCAAGTGGTGAACCGTGCCACATAGCTAAGCATGCAGGTCATGCTTAGCCCGACATAAGGCACAACTAACACTAACCCAGTATGGTAAGATCCATGTCATTGGCCAACCAACATGGTCAAGGACTAGACATGGAATTTAGAGGTGTCAAATAGGCATTGTCGTGCCGGCATAACTTGGTTTTTTGTGGTCCAATCATGCCATCGTACCGTGCCTGTCACACCATGTCTCGATAATAGCCAGCCCGGCATGATTCATCAGGCATGAGTCTCTTCAAAATCATGTTAGGTCATGTTGGGTCGTGTCAGTTGTCAGGCCGTGTCAAGTCGGGCTGGTTCGGGCAATAATATTGTAGGAATCCTATTACGCCCCTCACCCCTCGCTCCTTCGTGGAGCTCAACGGATATCCATCAAGGTCCACGTCAAGCTCCACTAAGAATTACTGAATTCATTTGAAGTTTGTATCAGATTCTTGCAAGGTTCTGCTATTCATGCATATTTTATGTGGTATTCACTATAAGATTATTTGTGCAGTTGTATGTTGTACTTCATTTGTATTTGTGTTGTGCTCTGTTATGTTTGTGTTGTGATAATAGTCTTTAAAATTCATTAATAAATTCGAATTAAAATTTGAAATTCAATTTTATAGGTATTTTCAATTATATTTATATTTCATTTAATTTGTATTATTTGGACTTTGAGATATTCTATAATTATGGTTTAATTATGTAAATATCCTATTAGTTTTGGGAATATAACATTTATTGTGATTATATAAAATTGTGATAATTTACTATTATATCTATATTTGGAAAGAATTATATAAGTATAAATATATATATTTAAGGTAGTTTGAAATATAAATATTTATTTAAGTTTTAATAGAAATTTTTGGAAATCTGAAATGTGTTTTGAATTCGTTGTGCATTTTAGATGATTTTCTAATAGAAATTTAAATAGTTTTTAAAAAAATCAAAAATGTAAAATTAACATAATTGTTGGATCTAAAATTTATTTGAAGATTATTCTTAGTTTTTTGAGTTGTATCTCAGTTGACTCCAATAAGTGGTATTAGAAAAAATATTATTTTTGACATCTTTGGTATTTTTAATTTTCAAAACCTGGATTATTTCTTTAGGATGGATGAAGTAACTAATTCGCTTGGTATATTTAGATTGGAATATTTTAATTATTAAACTTGAAAAATAAAATGTTGAATCTTTTAATGATGAAAGATTGGATTGAATCAACTCTCGGTGATGGGAAGCCGGAAGGTATGGATGAGGATAAGTGAAATAAATTACATTTTAAGGTTCATACCAAAATGAGACAATAAAAAAGTGTATGGGTAGCAGATTTAGTTGCTACCTTACATGTCATACCCAACCTAGACTAGTTTGTGATGTTATCATCAGGGAACTATTGATTAGTCAGGATTTGCGATAAAAGAATATTAAGACTGTTGGGCATCAGTGATATTTGTCTTGATGTAAACATGGAATACCAATTATTTTTTAAGGATGTCTAATAGGTCCCGAATATTTGAATGAACTTGATTTCCAAAAGAGTGTTGGACCCCATGGTTCATGTGGGGAAGTTTGAGGAAAGTAAACATAACTTATTTAAAGGATTGGTGACTATAGTTAGGGGTAGAAGTGTAAATTGCTTCTATATTACCTAAGGTAGGGATGTAAACCATGCCATGCCAACCCGATTTGGTCGAGAAAAAACTAGTCATGCTGGCATGACACGACTCGTTTGATGTCTCTATACTATTATAACACCTTCAAAGAGATTGGGGATGATCTATCGAGTAAAAACTGATAATTTTACTACAACCACTCTTACATATTTGTTTGATCAAAGGAATGCTAATAGCTTGAATGGAAAGATAGACTCAGGATGTCGTGGCCCATAGAATACTTTTTCTCATATGAGAAACGAAAAATGATTTTGTAGTCTAAGAAAAATTTCTACGACTTGCATTCACTAAATCATAACTAAGAACATATCTCAGACTTCCCAAATAGGGTAGAGGGAGAGATTATTAGGTATGCCCAATTTTGGATAGATCGAAATATCTATATTTATTGTTGTGTTGATTGTTTTGGTTTATTTGGTTTGAGTGTTGGTTTTGTTTTAATTTTATAACTTAAATGAGAGTGGATGCTCTCGTTTAAATTGTGTGCATCAAAGAATTAAAATGATAATGTTTTTCTTATAAAAACAATAGAAATGAATGAATACACACATAAGAATCATGATATAACAAAAAAAAAAAACAAGAGGAAGACACTATGCACTTGGAAAAGTCATGCGATGACTATTTGCAAAAAATAAAAATCACCCCCCCCCCCCCCCAAAAGGAATCCTTCTTGTTTTTGTGAAATAGTTCGTGCGTGTCCAAGAAAATAAAAATTTATCGCATGATTTGGGTGTGTGAGTGAACCATGCATAAAAATAGGAATTCATCCCATTTGTGCATCCGTGTGTCTTTATGTGAGAGCCTTGAAAATGAGAAACTATCTTGTTTTCTTTCTTAACTTTTTCCCATCTAATCTTTATGTGCCTATAATATTTAAAAATATAGTTACTCTCTTATTCTTCTATTTATGATGATTATTCGATTCATGCGGAGTTTGTGTCAGGTTCTTGTAATGTTCCATAGTGCTCGTGAGTAATTCATGCATTATTCTGGAGAAGATTGTTATTGCAATTATATGTTATGCTCGTATTATGTTTGTATTATGTTGATACCAATTCTATGATAGCGGTACTCAAAGTTCTTAAAGAACTTTGGACCCAAAATTAGAATTCAATTCTAAATGTATTTTCAACAACATTAATAATTCATTTGATTTGTGTTTTTTGGATTTCGAGGTAATTTATAATTATGTTTTAATTGTGTAATATTTTAGTAATTTACATTTTGTATATATTTGGAAATAATTTTATAAGCATAAATATATATATATATATTGGATAGATTAGAATACATATTTACATAATTTTGATAGAAATTTTTGGAAGCCCAACTTGTATTTAGAATGTGTTTTATAATTTAGGTAAATTTTCTATTATAAATTTTAAAAAGTTTTAAAAAAGTCAAAAATAGCAAAAAACCTAATTGTTAGATCTATAATTTTCTTCGAGACTATTCTTAATTTTTATGACTATATCTTAGTTGTCGCCAACATCATTAATTTCGATATAAGCAAGTTGATAGTGACTAATGTGCAAAAAGAAAAATTAAAATTGAAATAATTCCATTAAAGATTGATAATTTTTGGGTCAAATTCTATCTTGGAAAACAAAGAATGATATTGTTAATCAAGATTATATACTTCAAGCACATACTACTTTCAACAACAAGAAAAAATTGTGAAATTACGCATATGCTTGAATCTTTCATTCCAAAATCTTCGTTGCAAGTTATGGAGAAATACAACTTACAAAACATATAATAAAAAGGGAAATTTATGTTTTGTTATACCAAACACAAAATAAAAATAAAAAATATATTATTTTTCTTAAAAAATTAAAAACTATGCAATAAAATGCAAAATAATTACATTTTATTGCACTCAAAATCATAAATCTAATTTTTCCCGACAATTGACACAACGGTTAAAAATCATAAAAAATTAATTAAAAAATATTTTATTGATAGACAAGTTGGGACCCTAACCCACAATGCATTAACCAAATCACACATTTTCATCCAGCAACATGCACCAATTCATTTTCTTATCAAATATATATATATATATATATATATATATATATATATATATATATATATATATATATATAACAAAAACATATATTAATTCATAAACATAAGCATATATAAACATATAAATAAATAAATAAATTATTATAAATTCTTTGTAATGAATTACCATTACTTTGAAATGAATGATTATCATTTATGTAAGACCTTTGGCTTTCCTACAATGACTTTTGATTTTCTTAGAATTATAATATTTAGCCTTCTTGTAAGCTTATAAATAGGCCTAATCAGAGTCAAACAGAATGATTCCTATTTTTTCTTTTTTTTATTACTTCCTCTTCCTTTATAACACCTTATCAGCATGAATTTGCTCTAGATAAGGTAAAATTATATTATCATTATTTTTTTATCTCATATATTAAAAATTTTCCAAAATGTCAAATCTCACAAAACTCGAGCTTGTGGCACTTGATATTTTTGGGATAAATTATTTATCATGGATTTGTCATACTAAAATATATCTGACGTCCATGAATCTTGGAGAAACTATAAAAGAAGGAAATAAAAAGTCCTAAAGGGACTATGCAAAAGTACTAATTTTTATTAGGCACCATCTTCACGATGATCTAAAGAATGACTATCTCACTATAAAAGATTCGTTCACCTTATGAAATGACTTGAAGGATAGATCTGACCATCCAAAAACAATGATTTTACCTGAAGCTCACCATAACTAGATACACATGAGATTGCATGATTTTAAAATGGTAAGTATAACTCTGCTCTATTTAAAATAAGCTCCAAGTTTAAGCTATGCGGAGAAAAAAAATCCTAGATGAAGACATGCTAGAAAAAATATTCAAAATATTTCATGCTGCTAATATGCTCCAATAGCAGTAATATATAGAACATAGATTTACTAAATATTTAGATTTAATATCATGTCTTCTAGTACCTGAATAAAATAATGAGCTACTAATGAAAAATCATGAGTCATATCCAATTGGATTTGAACCATTTCTTGAAGTGAATGCAATTTTATCTCATAATCGTGGGCGTGGATGTGGTCATAGTCATGGTTGTGATCGAGATCAAAATTCCCAACACTATAATTATTCTTTTAATCCATTGAAAAGGAAAGACTCATTTCACTGCAAAAAATGAAATAATGGTAAGATAAAACAAAGAAAAAGAGAAAGTGTACATTAAAACCCCTTCAGAGCTCTTAAAGAGATTTGCTATATATGTGGAATGGTAAAACACTGGTCTTGTACCTATTATACGGCCAAATATTTGATCTATATCAAGCATCATTAAAGTATAAAAGAAAAAGGTAGAAACTAAATTTGTTGATGAAAATGGGTTGGACCTACCTTATTTTGATATGGATTTTTTTGAAGATCCTATGTATTTTATTTTGAGTTAATATGAATATCATCTTGTTATTTATATTGTTATATTTATCTAAATTTGTGTATTATTGATTTTTTATGATGCATGATGGTGATATATGCCTTACTGATTGAACAACCATGCATATAATTCTTTGAGAACAAAAATATTTTTTAAATTTAATAGCAATAAATGTCTGTGTAAGTACTATCTCTAGTACAATAGATTTAATTGAAGGCTCTATAAGGGCAAATATAATGTTACCAAATGGAACTTGATTCCATTTTAATTATGTATTATATTCTAGCAAATCAACAAGAAATTTATCTAGTTTTAAAGATATCCACCAAAATGGATATCATATTGAAACTATGAATGAAGGTAATAAAGAATATTTATATTTTACCTCTATAATTTCTAGGAAAAATATTATTGTAATGAATCAAAAGTTCAATGACCCAAAGATTTTTACTCTTTGGTATAACAGGCTAGATTATCCTAGATCTTCAATGATGATACAAATCATAGAACAATCACATGGACATCCATTAAAAAATCAGAAGATTCTTTTGCTTAATAAATTTTCTTGTGATTCTTATTCATAAGGTAAGTTAATAGTTAGACCATCATTAAATAAAATCATATTTGAATCACTAGTCTTTTTAGAAAGAATACATGAGGATATATGTGAACCTATTCATCCACCATGTATACCTTTTCATTATTTTATGGTCCTATATATTCTTCCATTAGATGATCGTATGTTTATCTTCTTTCCATAATAAATAATGTTGTTGCTAGACTATTTGCATAAATAATTAAATAAAGAGCATAATTCCCTGATTATCCAATCAAGATAATAAGACTTGATAATGCTAGTGAATTTACTTCAAAAACTCTCAATGATTATTATATGTCAATTGGGTTAGATATTAAGCATCATGTTGCTCATGTTCATACCTAAAATGGTCTAGCAGAGTCATTGATCAAACATCTTCGATTAATAGCTAGACTAATGCTAATAAAGATAAAATTACCAACATCTACTTGGGGACATGCTATTATGCATGTTGCAAGTCTAATAAGAATTAGATTAACATCTTACCACAAATACTCTCATTCACAATTTGTACTAGGTAAACAACTAAATATTTCCTACTTATGAGTTTTTGGTTGTACAATCCATATACCAATTACACCCCCACAACATACCAAGATGGGGCAATAGCATAGACTTTGGATTTATGTAGGTTTTGATTTGTCATTTATCATAAGATATTTTCAACCCTTAACAAGAGATATTTTTAGAGTCAGATTTGCAGATTGCCAATTTAATGAAATAGTATTCCTACCATTATAGGGAGAAAAGTCAATTCTAGAAGAATGATGAGAAATTACATGGAATGCATCAACTTATCTCATTTTGATCCTCATACAAATCAATGTGAACTTGATGTTCAAAAAATCATTCATTTACAAAATCTTACAAATCAATTACCATATGCATTCATGTATATAAAGAAAGTGACAAAGTCATATATCCCAGTTGTGAATGCTCTAATGTGGATTGAGGTCCCTGAAGGACAGAAAACAAATGAATCCAAAATACACTTGAAGCAGGAAAGACCAAATGGGTAAAAAGATGTAGCTCCTAAGAATATAAAAACAAAAGCAAAGAAAAATATCCTTGTAGAGGCACATATTGAACTACAAACTCCCGAAGAGGTGCAAAATGAACAAATATCTCTAGAAGAGGCAAAGATATCTGAAAATTATGAGATCTCAATAAGTTGTGTGCACAAAGATGAAAAGTGGGATCGGAATAATTTTATTGTGGATAACATCTTTTCTTTTCAAAGCCTTAGATATTATACGAAATGATGATGATCTTGAACCACAAAATATAGATGAATGTAGACAAAGAAATTATTGGCCAAATGGAAAGAAGCTATGTAGGAAGAATTACATTCATTCATAAAATGAGAAGCATTTGGACTGGTAGACCAAACACCTATAAGTGCAAAGCATGTTTGGTAAAAATGAGTATTTGTATGAAAACAAAATAAGAATAATAATATCATAAGATATAATGCACAATTAGTAGTCAAAGGTTTCTTACAAAGACCTGACATTAACTATGAGAATATATATTTGCTTATTATGGACACAATCAAATTTTAATTTTTGATAAGCTTAGCAGTATCTAAAGGACTAGATATGCATCTAATAGATATTATCACAACAAGATTTAAACTACCTGAATGATTTAAGCTGCCCAAAGCAGTTAGTACAAAGCCTCGTATCATGTACTCAATAAAATTGCAATGATCTTTGTATTAATTAAAACAATTCAAATGCATGTGGAACAATCAACATAGTGAATATTTTCTAAAAGAAAGATATGTGAATAACCCTATATGCACATGTATTTTTATCAAGAAATTAGAAATAGAATTTTCAAGTATTGTTATTTATGTTGATTTAAATCTTGTTGGAACTCCTGTAAAGCTCACAAAAATAGCAAAATATTTAAAGAAAGATTTTGAAATGAAAGATTTTGAAAAAATAAAATTTTGCCTTTAGATACAAATCAAATATTTTCCAAATGGAGTCTTGGTTCATCAATCAACATATATCAAGAAAATCTTGCAGCATTTTAATATTGATAAAACATATACATTAAGCCACCATATTGTTGTCTAATCACTTGATGTGAAAAACCATTTTAACATTGTAAAAAAAGAATTATTTGGTCCTAAAGTATCATATCTTAGTGTCATTGATGCACTTATATATCTTGTTAATTATACATGACCATATATTTTTCTATTAATTAATTAACTAGGTATAATTCAGCTCCAATGAGAAGACATTGGAATGGTATCAAATATATTTATGCTATCTCAATGAAACTATAGATATGGGTTTATTCTACTTAAATGAGTCAAATCAAAAACTAATCAGAGTTGCATAGGCATGATATCTTTCAGATCCACATAAAGTCAGATCACACACTGAGTATGTCTTTAAATACAATGGACCTACTATCTTATGGAGATTTGTCAAGCAAATAATGGTGGCTACATTATCAAATCATTCAGAGATTCTTGCAATTCACGAAATAAGTCATGAATGTATTTAGCTAAGATCAATGATCCATCATATTCAAAAATCATGTGGGCACTCTTTTCTCAAAAATAAACCAATAATATTATTTGGAAACAATGTTGCGTGCATTGCACAAATTCAAATGAGGTTATATCAAATGAGATAGAACCAACCATATTTCACTAAAATTTTTTTGTATACATGAGCTTCGGAAGAATGGTAAAATTGATATCTAGCAAATATGCTCAAGTGATGATCTAATAGATCTATTTACAAAGTTATCACCAACCTCAATATTTAAGAAGTTTATATATAAGATTGGAAAGTGCAAAACTAAGCATATTGACTTGAGGGGAAGCATGATTGGATGTTAGTGCACTATACTCTTTTTTCCTTTATCTAGGTTTTATCCCACTAAGTTTTACTGGTAAGATTTTTAATGAGACAATCCTAATAAAATACATGTATTCTTTTTCCTTCACTATGTTTTTGTCCCATTAGGTTTTTCCTTATGAGGTTTTAATGAGAAATATTCTTTAATATTATGGTCATTCAAGGGGGAGTATTACAAATACATTGTAATGAATAACAATTACTTTGAAATGAAAAACTATCATTTATGTAAGACATTTGACTTTCTTACCATGACTTTTGGTTTTCTCAAAGTTATAATATGTGGCTTTCTCACTATGACTTTTGGTCTTATGAAAGTTATAATATTTGGCATTCTTTTAACCCTATAAATAGGCCTAATAAATGTCAAATAGAATGATCCCTATTTTTCTTCTTTTTATTTCTTCCTTTTTCGTTATATACATACATACATACATACATACATATATATAATGTAATTATTTATTTATATGTTTATATATGTTGATGTTTATGATTTAATATATGTTTTTGTTTTAGATATCTGCACATATATAAGATACACACATACACACACACACACACACACACACACACACCCAAAATATTGGTAGATATTTAAACAAAAACATATATTAATTCATACACAAACATAAATAAACATATAGAAGATATATATATATATATTTATTTATATCTATATATCTATCTATCCATGTGTATGTGTGTGTGTGTGTGTGAAATTTCTTTAAGAATATGAATTGATGTATATAGCTCTATTTGCAAAATGTGGGTTTTGATAAGATATTATGAATTTGAATCTTGACTTGGTGTCTATCAATACATAAATTTTTAATTAATTTTTTTTATCTTTTAAACCACCAACATGTTAATAAAGAGAAAAAAATCAGATTTCCAATTTTGAGTATATCAAAACACAATAATTTTATATTTTGGTACACTTATTAATTCTTTTTTAAAATAGCCATTTTTAATTATTTTGTGTAGTACACAAAAATATAAATATCCCTAATAACAAAAAACTTCAGCAACAACTGATAAATAACATTTGGGGTGAAAAATTTAATTAATATTTTTTTGAACAATGTCTCATCCTTAATAATTTTTAGAATGTGCCTTTATTCAACCAATGCCATATTTTGTCACATTACAATACCATAGGTTTGGTATAGTTCAAGTAGAAGTCTGCCATAAGACAAGCATCACAATTAAATGCTAATGTTACATTTTACAACTCACAAATGATTCTATGTTCTATCTTTCAAAAAACATTGCATCCATTAAAAATGAATTAGGTAATTATTTGTTTTTATAAAATAACCCAAAAAATTTGCATTACTTACACCTGGAAAGAATTTAATTTCGTTTAATAAATTTTATAAAATTATAATTGTGCATGTATTACAATAAATTATACAAAAATCTTGCATGCCCAAAAATAAAATCATCTAACAAGTAGATGTAAATGCGAATTCATTACACTTTTTTTTTACAGAGAAGTAGCGACACGCCATAAAAAAAAATGCATCTTCCATCTGGAAAATACATCATTGATTTCCCTATTTACTTTAAATTCATTATAAAAAAATTGTCATCGGTTGAGGATTGCACTGATCAACAAAAGTGTTTTTTGAGAGAACAAAACAGAGAATTAAAACAACAAAAATTTGAAAAGAAAAAAAAATCAGAAAAAATCATCTATTATTTGTAATATTTTAATGTGACTTAAAATTTTCAAAACAACTTTTCACTTTAAAATCAAATTTACATCAAACTATGATGACTAAAAAATCAGGCATCTAAAAAATATTTCGTTAATAATGGCATGACAAAATTACATAATTTTGTTGCTCCGCAAAAACTACCAAGAAACTTTAATAAAAAAACTAAAAAAAATATATGAAACGGGAAGTCTGACCCAATATATCTATCCCCTGCCCAATCATGTCGATGAGTTGGTGAATCCTAAGATTCTACAACAAACATTCACCACCTTCTTGTTCCTGGCAATTGAAATTATTTTGTAGGAAGAAAAAATCGAATTCTAATTTAATGATAATTTATGTTAAAATGTTTCGAACGAAAACAAAAAAAAAAATGATTATGATGAGGACTGACCAAGGCATAGCTTGAAAACTAAAAAAAGTCCCACAATGAATTTTAGATCCAACAAAGTTACTTAATCTAGCAATTATTATTTTTAATATTTTAATTATCATATTTATAAATTTTACCCAAAAACAGTATTTCAATCAACTTTTTGGGTTGGCAAATTTTCTATCCTATATATATATATATATATATACACTATATATTACCACTAGAAGCACACAATAATAAATATATATTCTACTGCTAAAAACAATAGAATATTCACACAATTAAACATAAATTAAAATGTCTCAATATCTACAACACAATTCAAAATTTAAAAGAATAATTTAAAACATATTTTGTGATATTTGAGTTCTCTGACATTCTTTTAAAGATTTCCGAACACCACAAACATAGGACAAGTAAAACACAAATACTGCACGAATAATCTCCTCACGAAAACCGCATGAACACATGAACACAATACGAATACCACACTAACATGAAACAAATACTAGCTTTTCACCACAATCCTCATAAACAAGAGATGGGGGTGAACTGCTCATTATCAAATTGTCACACAAAAATATTTAGAAATCACAATGCCAAGATACACCATGCGCACAGGCCAAGCTGAAATGCTTAGTTTATTTCAGCATAGTCATGATGTGCGTGACTTTTCCAAAAACACTTTAAGACCCGTGTTATTCCCTCAAATATCATTTGAGTTTCATTTTACATGAGCATGTGTTATATTTTGTGTGTGCTCAAATCAAGTTTAATAATAAAGAAAACTCGATGTTTTGGTTTTAAATGTTAATTACACCAGTTTAAATGAGAGCACTCAAACTCTAATTTAAGTTTGAATTCACATAAAAATCAAAACTAGACAAAACCTAAAAAAACTTAAATAAAAATTTAACAATTTGATCTGCCCAAAACTTGGGCAAACAGAACAGACTCAAGCCTATATGTATGAAATTTTGGCTAACACAATTTAGATGGGATGCTTCTTTGACCTACATTGGGTTACGTGGTAACATTCTTCATTCACAATTACTCTTCACAGGTTTTTATGACTACTATAAACTCAATTTCATTAGTGGGCAGAGCAATGGATTTTCAAGTATAGATTGTCAAGAACCCACACATCCATATCCAACATATGTGATGAGGTATCTCAAGGGTAAAAATTCGAGCGTCCAAGTAACCTATCATGTAGGCATCAATGTGAGACATGAGTTAAGAATTGACCTACCCAAATCCAATATTCAGATTAGAGATCCCACAGTGATACCTCAAAAGCCACTCGGCATCCTTCTAATGTTCTCTCCCAATATTATTCAAATAATGACTGTTGAAGCCTACTCCTTTTGTCAAGTCATGATGAGTATATACCATAACATATATCAAATTACCTTTTACAAAAGCATATGATACTCAACTCATATAAACTCACACATTGTCAATGGTAAGACTCTGGATGGTGGAATGTTAAAATTTTCTAATAAGAGGACAACTAACTAAGTTAGTATCACTCATTTCAAATCTTTCGAAGACTCTTTGCGCATAACTCTTTCATGATGGGAAAAATCTCCTCACTTGTGTTGTCTTGGGTACTTCATGTGGAGTACCATCAAAAGACCAAAATCTTTCCAAGTAAAGGATTGATTAAAAGATATTTCTTTCAAATGTTTGATATCAGCCGTACAACTATCAACAATAATAAGACATCTACATGCAAGACAATGATAATAGAGTTATTTTTAGAATAATGATGAAGAAACACATAACCACAAAAAGAAATATTATGACACCCATGACCATGAATGAAAACTTCAACATTCTCAATATATATTTCTTCCTTCAAATCAACATGGAGGAAAGTTGTTTTAACATATATTTATTATATCTCTAAGAAAAGAATATTTGTCAAACTAAAACCTAGAGTAACAAGAGTAGATAACATTTTAACAACAAAAGAACAATTTTTATAATCAATGACTATTTTATGAGTAGAACCCTTGACTTCCAATCTTGTTTTTAATCGAGTAGAAGAATTATATTTAAGTTGAAACCTAAACATCTGCTAAATTTTCAATGATTTCTTATTATTAAGCAGTGTGACAAGGCCATAGATGTGATTGTTCTGCAAAGCTTCTATTTAGAGGTGTCAAACGAGCCGGGCCAGGCCGGCCCGGACCATTTTTTTAGGGCACGTTCGTGCTACCGTGCCCGGCCCGGCACGGTTTAAAAACAGCCGGGCCCGTCACGGCCCGTAGGCACGGCAGGCCGTGCCGTGCCGTGCCGTGCCGGGCCCGCTCGGGCCTGGCCTGGCCATACAGGCCAGGGCAGAGGCAAGCCCGAGACTCTAGACCTAGAAACAGAAAAAAAAAATTTAAAAAAAAAAAATTTATATATTGTAATTCATAAGTATACAGTATTAAAATTAAATATAAATATTTTTAAAAATGTTATAATAAAAATTAAATAATATAAAAAAAGTTTAGAAATTTTTTTTTTAATCAAATTCTAATTAGTCTAACTTTTATTATATTTATTAATTATATACTAAAGTTATTAATTTTTAAAATAAAATTTAAATCGTAAAAAAAATGAATCAATACGTTATGTTAGTAAAAATAAAAATTAAAAAAAATTAAACAACACAAATAAAAAATTATCAATCATCTATTTGAAACCGAATGTCCGAACAAAATAAGTATCAGTTTCAACACTACGTACAAACAAAATGTACAAATACAATCAATAAAAAAAACATCGAAAACAAAAAATAACAGATCATCATAAATCGTCAATCGGCATATCATGAGAATCATCAGCCGCAACATCAAGTTCAGTATCATGTTGATCATCATCATCGACAATCAACTCCTCCGCCATCATAGTGGATGTGGATGCGACTGCAGTGCTTGTCCCAGTCACAGCTCCAGCACGATCAATGATGCTAAACCTCGATTCCTCCCAATCCTTCAAACAAGCTAAGGCCTCAACCATATTTGGACGTAATTTCGATCTCCTATCCAAAATCACGTTCACTGCATTAGAAAAAATAGGCTCCGATGCTACGCTCGACACCGGAGGAGTCAGTAGATCTCGTGTCATCCTAGATAGCACGGGAAAGGTGGACTCATATGATTTCCACCACTGTAATAAATCAAGATTCTTAGTATCAAAATGTGATAGGATTGAGCAGTAATCGATATCTAAGTACCGAGACAGCTCGCTCCTATGTGATGGTCTACCCCTACGTTTTCCCCTCGCTAGCTGAATGAAAAAATCATCATTTCCGAACAAGGTATCAATGTCCGTAATCACAGTCTCACTACTACCACCACCATACCTAGTATCGTAATATGTGAACAGGTCAGTCAACTTCTCATGAATGAACCCTTCAGGTAGCTCTTCCAGGTTCATGCACGAGGAAATGAAAGTCAGGGTATTTTCTACCACTTCCATCTTAACCCTAGGGTTCATGCATGCAGCGAGGCAATAAAGAGATGGAACGGTGGACCAGTACTTCAAGTACTTGGTCTCCATCTCTGCAACCATATGGCTAAGCGTCAGGTCAGCTCGATACTTTTTAAACATGCTACTATTGTTACATATGCACCTGAGTGCAATGCAAGTGGTGGGCGTATAAACCGACGAACACATATTCGTCGTGTCATAAAATATCTTCAGGAATTTCATAAATGAAATTCCTGAAGCCTAGTCAGTGTCGTCAATAATAAGTTCGTTACTCTTACTATTGACGTAGTCGGATATCACGTGTTCGTATCCAACACATGATTCCAACATCATGTACGTGTAATTCCAATGATGTCTCACATCCGATTGGAATTTCTTCTTAAGATTCGCAAACGAACAGAGACTATTATCCAACGAGAGGGAACACACCTTCATACCCGCTTGAACAATCAGGTTAATCACGTGACACATGTATCTGACATGAAAGATCTCTCCTAATAGTGCGTCTCTAATATTCCTAACAAACATATTGATCGCTACTCCATTATTAGAAGCGTTATCGAATGTGACACTAAAAATTTTATTTTGAATTTTATATTCCCTAAAGATTTTCATCATACACTCAAAAATGACCGGACCATCATGAGGATGAAGAATCTCTGGAAATCCTATAATTTTTTTAGTGATTGTCCAGTTAGAATCTACATAGTGACTCGTGAGACATGCATAAGAAGAATCATCGTGACTTGTCCATATATCAGACGTCACGGACACCACTCCACTATATGTCATAAATTCCTTAATTATTTTTTATTTTTCTAACTTATATATCTTTAATATGTCATTCCTAGATGTGGACCTAGAGATCCTACAATAAGAATGCTAAAAATAAGTCTGCATGATGCGCACTACTCTTGGATCTTCCGAAAATCTGATCGGAAGACCCATCAATGTGATGAGTCTGGTCATGCCATCCCTACCCAACTCGCTGGAGTATTAGAAGGGAGTAAACTTTGAGATTGAACTCGATCCGGTCTCAAAAAATGTAGTGCCAAGTTGGGTTTGCCTATGATCTAAGGGTCCATGTTTTTTGGTGCATAATTCGGCATGCCTCTTAAGATGCCCAGTCCCAAATGAACTCTTGCATGTTAATAGTCTCATACAATATTTGCAATGTGACATTTCTTGTTCCTCACCCTTAATATTTTTTTGTGTTATGATTTTAAAATGAGTCCAAACTACAGAAGTCCTAGTTTTTTTATTTTTTAGAACTTTGGGTTGAGACGACAGGAGAAACCAAATTTTCAGCAGCCTCAGACATCTATGTAATATTTTCATTTTTCAAATTTAAATATGTGTCAGGTGTATTTGTCATTTTTTATGATTTTTATTTTTTCCTAATTTTGTTCTAGAGAGATAAGCTATAGAAAGAGAAAGTAAAAAAAAAGCATAAAATAAATTACCCGGTAATAGCAATGAGGTCGGTCATGTGCACGGTGCACCGCAGCAAGCTCTAATGATCAAAACTCAAGTCGAGTTTCACGAAAATCAAAGCCGAAAGCAAAATCCCAAGACCCGAGAGAGAATTTGCACAATTTATGTGAGAGAGAAAATTTTGAGAGGATATATGTTTTTGAAAAACATAAATGTTATAGGGAGTGGGGTAGAATATATAGATTATAGATATTAATTTTTTATAAAAAAAGATATTTTTTTTATATTTTATTGAATTTTTAATAAATATTTAGGGGGCAGAATCACGAGGACCGTTGGATTCTGCCCTCCTAGCCGTTGGAGGCGAATCCAACGGCTAAAATTAAAACTATTTGAAAAAAAAAATTTCCCGTTGGGATTGGGTAGGGAGTCAAAACCGCGGGTCGAAATCAAATCAGACCCGACTCGCGGTCTTTTTTTCGGGAGGGGCCGGGTCACGCCCACATGTGGCCGCGTGAAACCGGCACGGGAAGAACCCGTGCCGGCGTGCCATGCCACGGGCCGAGCCGTGTCGGGTCAGGCACAGCACGGCCAGGGCCAGGCACGGCACGACACGGGCCCAGGCATGGTTTTTTAACGTGTCGGGCCAGCCCAGGCACGGCCGAAGCGTGCCGTGCCCCATGCCAGGCCGCGCGGGGCCGCGCCGGCCCGGTTGACACCTCTACTTCTATTTCTTCTTCATTGATTTCAACTACTAAATCTTGTGATCACTCAAAATAGCTTCTTCATAACTTTATAGTTCTCCCCCATTAGTCTTCATATAATATTCATGAGAGAGATTCAAAGGTGAAGGTTTGATAACCCTACTAAATCATCTTTAAAGAATTAAGGGCCTATCACAAGGAGCTTTGGGATGATTTTGATTTGTGTCTAAATAATCCAATCCATATAAAAGTAAAATTCAAAGTGGTTCTTTCTGTTTGAAATACTTTTCTACTCATTTGATTTTGCATGAAGATTAACTTTTAAACAAAGAAAGATATATATATTGCTCTTATCTTATGTCTTGTTTAAATCAACTCATTTGTGGCTGCTCGAAAATCCTCTTTATAGCTTCTATCTAACCTCCAACTGTGTGTTTCAAAACCAAGAGGTAAAAGTGGCCCTCCTCTCCCATGCTATTGTTTTTCTTATCACCATTCTTTGAATCGCACAAAGTGATTTGAGTTGTTAAAAAAAAACAAAAGGGTGCTTCATATGGGATATGATAAGGACCTAAAAGCTTGAATAAAATTTTGGGGTCACGATACAAATAAATGTACCCATTTGTACTATTTATAATTTAATCTACTAAAGAATTATAATTATATTCTCGTACTTAGTTGAAAATATAATTATGGTACTTCATTATTTAATACTTATTAATCTCCCCATGTTAAGATTATAGATTCAAGTCGATTAAATATTAATTACTAACAATTTTATTTAATCAATATCTGATTGTTACTTAGAGACTTTCCACTTAACTTATTTGATATGTCAGATTAAAATTTACATGCAGAATTTAACATAATTAAAACTTATAAATATCCTTGATAGATCGTCATCAATCCATTTAAAAGAATATGAATATGTTGATAATTAATATTCATCATACAATTAATATAGTTATCCAACTCATATATTATTTACATATATAAATATTACTATATATGAATCAAAACAACCAACATAATATATATGCGTCTATTAATTATTTTGAGATTAAAAATAATAATATTCATAACAATCATGAGGTACTAATTATTTTGTGTCAATATAAAATAAAAATTTTCAAGTTTGTTCCATTCAATATACACAAGTATACTAGCACAAGAAATTGGTTATCTACTATATAGACTAAAAAACACATGCACAACCATTAAATGAAAATTTACTTATGTATATTTTTAATGATTTGTTGGAAAATGATATATATTCATTGAAACTCTACTCTCCAATCAAGCTCTTTTTGGGAATAATATAATTCATCTATCTTCTACCAATCTCCATGCTAAAATTCAACATTACCACCATGGATTTTGGCAACTCCTTGGTAGCATTATATTTATGCTGCTTAGTATTATCCTTGCTACTCATTTCTCCTACCGTGCTTTTACCTTTCAACTTAGAATATGATCTCTTCTCCATGGTTGTACTTTCATACCACTAATATCTTGTGATTTATGGTTGTGATTTTGGATGGAATCAATATAAAGCGAGATTAGGGGTCGTGAAAAAAAAAATTTATCACCAAGATTTATACTTGGCCAACCATGACTACATAAATAAGAAGTTGCTGTACTAAAGTTTAAAATGACTTTAATAAATGAGAAGTCATGACAATTAAGATTAGCCACAACTTAGTGAAATCAAATTAGTAATCTGTTTGAATCTACTAATCCTAAAATTGGAAAAGATTTTGTAGGGGTTCAATGTCTAGGTGTGAGATGCATATAAAAAGAATTTCTCACACAAACAAAAATAACCATATACACAACTTTTTGGGTTTCCTCCCAATCAATGTTGTATTTTACATCCATAACTAGACCACATCAATTTTTCTTCTTTGCCATTAACTTCTACCATTCATGCTAGTTTTTCTGTGTAATCATTTATTTTATTTATCCTTATTTGTTCAGTATCCACCAATGTTCCCATGTGGAAATTTATCTGAATGGTATTCTCCACATAAAGTCTTGAAAATGAAAGACCACACTTCTTATGAGTTTGGGCATGACATTAAGAAATATCATGATATTTTGTGCTTCTTCGATTTTCTCATCTTTAACTATAGTTACCATAATCAATGCTAGAACCTTTGAGGTAGCATATTCATCCTAACTAACCATTATATTTATATTCACCAATAAAAATTTTAAGGTAGTAATTTTTTCTTCAATCACACTTATGTTCATACTCACTAATAAAACTTCTAAGGTAGTATTTTCTTTTTTAAGCACATTTTGCCCAAACTCATCAATAGACCTTCCAAAGTAATATTTTCTTCAATTATACTCATGTTAGTGTCTCTCCCATCATGTAAAGTTGTCATAACCATTCTTCTTCTCTATCATTCACTTCTCTAGTCTCGTTTAACAATCTCATAATGAAATCTTTAGGAGTTGAGTTAGTTTTCGGATATGATTTATCAAGCCTTGTATATTTAGATTCTTCGATATCATTGTTTTGTTTCATTTTGCAAGTAACATACTCATGAATTCGTAGTTTCAAAAGTGATTTCTTAGTGAGCCCATTTTAAAGGAGCCTTTCTCACACTCTCTCATGTCCAAAATCTTTATCCAAGCATCCTTATAATAAAATATTTTTGACATCATCATTAGGCACAAAATAAAAGTCAATATAGGGGTAAGAATGTGATCTTTACTCTCTATCATGAGGAATTAGCTCAGTCATAGAGTTTTGCTCATATAATGATAGTTACTAAAAAAAAACTGAAAATAAAATCACAATGATTACAAGATAATACAAGATATACAATATAAATTTTAGTAAAATAAAATAATATAATATTATCAAAACTACAAAAAAAATAGAATTATCCCTTTTTAAGGATAATTACATCAACTAAAGTTAATTAGCTAAACTAGCAAAAATATTGCACAATTATGGTACCAAAAACTTTTTTATTATTTTGTTGCAATACTTAATTTTATGATTAAGTGTATTCCAAAAACTAGTTGGATGAGTATCACTCATCCAACATCATTCCGCAAATATACGAGCCATAGAAATAATAAAGTTGACATATAGAAATAGATGAAAACAGAATGTCAAATTATGTTAAAAATCAAAATGATGGGGCTAAAGATGGCCACGTCCCTAACCCTAAAACTTACGCGAAGTTAGTAATGAAGATCCTCCGATACAAAAAGGCAAGAAGGGTGATCCACACCAAATTGAAGATGATGAAGAGTTCACTATGGCAAAAATGAGAAAGAAAAAGAAGGAATTAATAGCTCCAAGAGAGGGTCCATCTCTAAACTTCCGGAATAAAGGAATGCTCAAAGATCCAACTTCCAAGAATACTACCCCATATGGTCCAGCATTGAAGGTACAAAGGGATTCTCAGCCCTTCAAAAACTGAGATACATGTGTTTTTTTCTTTTATTTTAATTTGGAGGAACACATGTTGGACTTTTGGTGGATAGAGTTGGGAGAGTGCTTGCGGCCTCTCCCTAATGCATTGTTTAATGGTTTTTTTTTGGGAAAGGTAGGGGTACCTCTAGGTATGCTTGGTTTATGGATGGGATGCATGGAGTAAGACATATCCGTATGATAGTTTATATATGTAGAAGACCAATTAGTGAAGGAAAGAGGCAGGCAAGACATTATATATTTTTTATTTGCATTATCTGGAAACAATTTATGCACAAAAATATAGTGGTGTACTTACCTGGACATCAGATCCCCCATGTTTGGCAATACACATGATGGTAACCCATTAACCGGTGGTAGCATGATTGTATATTAAATGGGCATGTTATGTATTGAGAAATTATTGTATGAAAGTTGTTAAGCCTAAAGATGTAATATCTCATGTATTTTTCCAAGTATCACGGTGGTACTTAAGGTCCCTAAGACCTCCAAAGAGAAATATATGGATAACTGAGTTACGGATAAATTTTCTTATATATAAAGTTCCTCTTAAAAGCTCCTGGAAAGATTCCACTAATTGGCCTTCTAGAACGAAGCAAAAGAGATACTTTTGAATGGGCAATCGAACCATATTATGCAAAACACTGTGTGCAAATAATACTTGATATGTATGAATGCATAAAAATTTTCTTGGGATTGCACTCACCGATTTTGGAAAATGTGGGTTTCTCTATATTTCTAGTCTGTAAGGGTGATTTTAAGGGCACATCATATCACTTGTAATGTAATTTGAACTGTATATTATATATGATAGCATTGGGATGATAAAGAAAGGATCATGTAAAGATTTTCTATCCAGCACATATGAGCACTGAGAAGAAATATTTGATTGTTGCTTGTTATGCGAAGTGCTACTTGATATATAAAAGCTTAATGCATGTGAGACTGCATACACAATATATAGAGAGAATGGAAAAAATATATATCCTGGAGATTGCATATTTGAATACAAGAAGCTTCAATTGCCCCATCAAATAAAAAGAAGTCCTTAGATTATTTAATAATTATTCAATTGATATTTTCGCTATTATAAAGGCCAAACAAACTGTGAAAAGTTGGATTAGCTAATGAGAATGAAATTTAGTAAGCTTAGTATTTTAGATTACTTCTCTTATCATAATAATCAGAGAATTATGCTTTTGTGGGATAATCAGACTACAGATATCAATATACTATCTTGCTCATCTCAACATGCTTACATGTAAGTAAAGAATAAGGAAAAGAGGATAAGCTTCAAACTGTCACTTATTTACAGCCTCACTCCATTATTAGCAGAAGAGGTCTCTGAGAAAATTTAATAAAAGAGAGCGAAAATTACTCATCATCATGGGTCGTAATTAAAGATTTTAACTCTCTCATTTCTGGGCTAAACTGAGTGGAAGATAAAATTATCATAAATTATGAGTGTCAAGATGCTCTAAACTGCACCTTCATGTTAAACTTGAAGGACCAACCCTCATCAGGCAACTATTTGAACTGAACAAATGATAGGACATTTAGTAAGTTTGATAGGACAATAATAAATTATGAATAGAAAAATCTAAAATTAGATAGTCATGCAAGATTTTTGGCCACTAGAAACTTCGGACCACTACCTAATGTTTATGAGTACTGAATTTGCATAAAGGGTAGGATAATCCCTTTCAAATTCTGTAATATGTGGCTCTCTTACAAAGAATTTATTCTTACGTTACTCAATACCTGGAAGGAGAATATTATCAAGTCTACTTTGTTACAGTTAGATAAAAAATTAAAGTTGCTAAAGGAACCCTTAAAAAAGTTAAATTTAAAGCATTTTGGGTACATTAATTCAAGAGAGTCTTTTGCCAAAATGTTTTTCAATCTGTTCAAAAGAAAATCCTATAGTGCCCCAATCTGGTTTTGAATGAGGAGAAATTAGCCCTCAAGGTCAAATTGAAAGAATTAAATTAGTGTGAACTATTTTTCCTTAGATAAAAAATAAAGATAAATTATTTTAAATAAAGTCATAAGTGCACGAAGTTCTTCCATTCTCTAACAAACTCTAAACTGCAAAAAAAAAAAAACAAAATAGTTATCATTTTAAAGATGAGAGTTATGCGAAATATAAAGAGGATATTACAGAGACTTTTGTTTCATATTATAAGAATCTTTTAGGCTCATCTAGTGTTAAGATAGAAATTGAGGAACGAATCTTAGCAAATGGCCAGAAACTCCATGAAAGAGATCATTAATTACTTTTCTATTCTTCTCCTCGAAGGAAATAAAGAATGTTGTGTTTACTATGGGTGATTCAAAATCCTCTGGGCCAGATGAATATACAACAGCGTTCTATAAAGCCTCTTCGAACCACACTAATGTGATATGATTTAAAACTGTAAACACCTTCTTCCATTCTAGAAAAATGCAAAAGCAAATAAATTATACCTATATGGCTCTAATTCCCAATTCTTCACATGCAACTATGGTTAAAGATAATAGACAAATATCTTGCTACACTGTGATCTATAAAATAATAGCCAAGTTTATGGTTCACGATTGAAAATAGTATTTGGTAACATAATTGATCCGGCACAAGAAGCTCATATTAAAGAAAGATTAATCTTAGATAATTTTCTCCTTGTATAAAACTTATTAGGAGAAATGCAAAAAAAAAATCTCGCCAAGATGTTTCTTTATAATAAATATTCAAAAGGTATTTAACACTGTTGAATGGGAATTCCTAATAGAAGTCCTAGTTGGTATGAATTCCCCAAGTCTTTATAAAGATTATATATGAATACGGTAGCAATACCTCCTCGGTGGCTATTAATAGAAAACTCCATGATTTTTTCAAAGACAATAGGAGTTTTAGGCAAGGAAACTCTATCTCTCCTTATCTCATCGCTCTATGCATTAAGTATTTTTCGAGGCTGCTGATAAATAAAATATCTTCTGACCGATTCTCTTTTCACCCGGGATGTGCTCCATTAAAAATATCTCATTTAATATATGCGGATGATTTCATCTTCTCTAGAGACAACTTGTCTTTTATGAGCAAAATTATAGATACACTAAAAGCCTTTATAGCAGTCTCGAGTCTAAATATCAACTCATCCAAATTGAATATATTCTTTAGAAGAATAAGCAAAGAATCGAAAGAAGAAATTATAAAAAATCTTGGATATGAAGAAGACAGTCTCCCCTTTGTTTTCCTCGGAGTTGCTCTTTTATGTCAAGCTGCCTAATATTCTCTCAATTCTTTTGACTAAAATTACTTCAGTCATTCATCAATGGGTGAGTAAAATTCTCTTTATAGCTAAAAAATTAGAGCTCCTATGCACGATAATATAAGGAATCGAAGGATACTAATTTTTGGTTTTCCTTCTACCCAATTATATCATTTATGTGATTGAAAAAATATATAAAATGTTCTTATGGGACAATCCAAAAATTAATAGATATAGACCTAAAGTCTATTAGGAAAAGGTTTGTTTGCCTACATCCATTGGAGGCCTTGGTATCCTATATATTTTCATATGGAATAAAGATTTTTTTTTTATTATAACCCTTAGACGGATAAATAGAAAATAAGACTTACTTTGGATTAAGTAGATCCACCATTTCTACCTTATTTCTCAAAGTATTTTGATTTCTAGATATCAAAAGAAGATCCTTCCTTTTGAAAATCCCGAAACTCTATTAGGGATATCTTGATTAATAAAGTAGGCTCCAAAGAAAATGCTAAAACAATGATGAATGTATGTAAGGATAATGACAAGATTATTTCAAATGCATACAAATTCTTGATTGGGATAAACTCTAAAAAACACAAAGCTTAAACAAAAATAATCTAAATAAAGAATCACATGTCCAAGCACACTGTAAATTTATGGATCGCCAAGCATGATAAGCTTAGAACTAAAGATTAGACATTCTCAACAATGGAAAAGATTGATTTTGAATTCTAGAATTTTGCAAAATCCATGGTAAACATATTCTTTGAGTGATGTTAATCCAAGTCCATCTGAAATGAATTAAAATGCTGGACTGATATTAGAAAGGGCATGAACTCCCTCTCTTCGAGCTTGAAAGACTTCAAGAAGCTGTACATGGTGGAAACACCCAAAAATATTCTTTAGGAGACATATTTTACAGCAGCTGTATATGACATCTGGAAAGAATGGAACAGAAAATTATTTGAAAGAAAAGCTCAAGATCCTAAAATTTTAGTTAGGAAAATCAAAATTGAGATTTACATTGTTTTCAACAAAGAATGTATTAGTTTGAAATTATTTTAAGATTATATAGAAATTTTTGATAATTAATTTATTACTTATCAAAAAAATAAATAAATGGGACATATAGTTCAGAAATTAATCCCATAGAGATTGCACATACAATAATTATTAATTCAAAGATAATTAATAACTATTCTAGTAAACATGTTAAATAGGATTCAAGTTTTGAATCCTAGATTTTATGAATGAATTATATTTTTATT
This sequence comes from Sapria himalayana, assembly GCA_029783825.1. Classification (NCBI taxonomy): domain Eukaryota; kingdom Viridiplantae; phylum Streptophyta; class Magnoliopsida; order Malpighiales; family Rafflesiaceae; genus Sapria; species Sapria himalayana. Next base: position 111,556 of record JAREIK010003184.1, on the reverse strand, counting down.
TGTGAGAAAATTTATAAATAGTCATGTTATGATTATATTTATTTATAGAATGAAGATTGAATAATTATGAAATGACCTTTTTCACTACTAAGATAGATTTTGATTATTAATAATTTAGTCATTCCTAATGATTGTATCCCCATAATTGTATCCTTTATACTTTACCACCAAAAAAATATATCTCTACTTGGAGGTTATTCACAAATACTCACATTTTAGGTAACTTATTAATTATCCTTAATAATTACTTTGAATATACATTCTTATCCTTTGAACTCTATTCTCTTTCTCAATGAGAATTAATGCGATAATAAAAACATTTATAATTTTAGCTTTATTAATACCATATTCACATAATTAATATATACTTTTCTTAGTGTCTCACAGGGGGAGGCCATATGACTAAATATAATTTATAAGACTATCACCACCATACGAATCACATTCATGTGTATTTGTTATGTGGCTTAATATGACATTATCCCTTACGATGATATATAACTCACACACTAAAAATAAAATTTTTAATAGAACATTCTATTTATTGCCTAATATCAATTAAGGATCATTTTCTCTAAGACATGCGTAATAGAGTGACTTATAAAAATGTTTAATCTTTTAACTTCATAAATATCATACTCATAATGATTGAACAAATATTAATGTTGAGTCTTGACATATGAGTTTTTTTCCCTTATCATAATTAGAAAGGTTGACACTTCCTTCCTACCTTACACGTGAGAATATTTCATAGTTTACACATGAGCCTACCGGTAGCCAAAACCTTAGTCTTAATTCTATTTAATTAACAAACCATTTATAATTAAACAATATCATAACAAATGAGATAAGTCAAAATTCATCTCATATGAATCCAGGTGCCAAATTTAAGCCCTTGGAAGAATTTAGGTTTTAAAATCTAATTCCTCAAAACTTGCATTATTCCACTTTGATTTAAATCTATGAGAGGGTCAAAAAGCATGCCCACCTCATAGGACATATGCTTCTACCTTATATCACCCTTATTGCTAAGGAATCACCCAAAAAATTGAGTTGTGGAGCCCCTTCAATCATCTTTCTCATATACCCAAGAATTTGTTTAGATTTCCTATATTTAAAGTCATGATACTGAATAAAAGTCTTAGCTTTGGTCTTTTAATTCTATAACAAAAAATCATGATACTGAATATGAGCTATAACTTTAGTCTCTTTCATTTGTTTGATGGTTAAAATGTTAAAAAAAGTCATGATAACTCATTTATCTAATATAACACAAAATCATGATGAATCTATGAAAGTTATGATGACTTATTTAGCCTATATAACATAGTTATGGCACTAGAATGTGATCATGACTTGTGTATTTAGTCTCTATACTCTTTTATCATATCACTGAGTGATGGTAATGACTTTGATTTCTCTCTTGATTTAAAAGTCATTGTGCTTGTGTTGGTCATGACTCGAGCTTGGATCACTATTATATTTTATAACCAAATATCATGACTCCATATAAAGCCACAACTTTTGCTTGAATATTCTATGATTTGATAAAAGATAAATCATGGCATCAAAAGGCTATCATTTCTATTAGCACTATTAAAATACTTAATTGTTGCGATATGAAATTTATATCATAGACAAAGTTATTTCGAACGTGTTTGGATATGATTCCAAAAAAAATTCATAGCCAAAAATATATATTATATAATGAAAAAATTATATTAATAAGGTGATAGAATCATGACACACAAAGATTGCCATAACTATGTGTATTGATTTTTAGCCAAAATTAGATGCTAATACCAATTTGTAAGTTCTCAAAGGGGTAATCAAATCATAACCTATCAAATACTAGGACTTGCATGTCTTTTCTCTCCCATTCTAGTCACCAACTCAACTAAGCCGCATATTATATGCTAAAAATTCTCAACTTCATAATGATTGATCAAATTTTTGCAAAACTAAATCTTTATGAAATCATTACAAATAAACCACTCTTTCAAGCAAGATACATCTTGAAAATCATATAAAATGATCAATTTTATTTTATATTTGGCATATCTAACTATGGTCTTGTTGAGTTTCTTATAATCAATACATATTCACAATGTGATGTACATATGATTTTGATTTTCATTACATTTCTCTAAGTTTTCTAACCATTATTTCTCTCTATAATTTATATTACCATCTATCTCAACATCTCTGCCCTTTTATCATCCTTTTCTACTCATTTGAGATAGACTCACAGAGGTGCCTATATGCTTTAGCACTTCTTATCACTTCAATCTCTACTCTTTTCATTACTTCTTTCAAGATCTTTATAACTCTATCCTCAAACTTGTCTTAGGTTGACACATATAAGTATTACTGTTCAGATGCATCTTTTACAATGCATCACATTGCTCCACCATAACTTTATGTTCCTATTCCTTTCTCTTCTTGTTCTTCCTATTTATTATCTCTTTTCTCTAATTCTACCATGAAGAAACTATGCATCAACTTTAACTTTTTCTAAAATTGAATATCAATATCATCAGCCACCAACTTTATATTATTCAATTGAGTGAGGACTTCTTCAAAGTCTCCTTTCCATCTACCCATAGGAAAATTGTATCTAAGCGATGATACTTCATCAAACTTAACTTCAATTTTTTTCATTGCTTCTACTTTGGCTTTAAGGAAGGTTGATACTTCTTACCCTATATTAATTGACTCTTCTCCTTTGAGAACTAGCTTTCTCTTCTTATCTCCTAAAGTATTTCTTCACACCCACTAATATGAGAAGAATATTTATAGATATCATTTATCTATGTTTTTAAAATTCAAGACTCTTTCGGCTTGACATAGCATAATAATCAAGGAGATATGAATTATATAGCCTTAGAATTCTCCTCCTTGGAAATTGAAAATTAACTTCTCTGATATCTTTCCCACATGAATCTTTTAACCCCTCACTCAGGCATAAAGCAAAATTTCCCTAACTTACATGATGGTGGAGAGGTGGAGTGCCATATATAAAATATAGCACAAAAAATACACCAAAATCATGTACTTTTTTTATTAATTCTCCTCTCACTAAGTGTCTATAGGCACTCATTGATGAAACTCTCCAACTACCTTTACCATCCATCAATAGAAGTGTCGAGTGGGCTGTGAACCTTAGGCATGACCCAATTTGATTGTACTAGGCATGACATAGCATGGTCCATACTTGTGCATGGATCATAGTCGTGCTTGGCCTAATTGCATGGCAGCAAAATGCAATTGATTTTTTAAAAATAAACTGCATGCATAATGCATATAAAATATAAATGGATAGACATTTTTAAGCCATTGCCCCCCTTCTGAGGCCCAACATCAATAGTGATATGACATCACCTATCATTATCATGTTGAGATAAATAAAAAAAAATAAAAAAATACATTTTTGTGAGCCTTTAAATTGCTTCTAATATCTCTTAGACATAAATTCAATAGCTATCAGATTTGTACTAAATAAATTATTAAAAAAATAAAAAAATAATAATTTTTATCAAAAAATTTGTCTATAAATGCCTAATTTAATTATTTATTTTTCATAATTAATTTATAAATTATTCCCTTCTCCTATTAGTGCTCATAATATACATCGAGCCAATTTTTTAATTATATTATTTTTTATTCTTTTTAATTTCAATTTTGAGGAATGAATTTTTATTGATATAGCTATTATCATGATGAAAAATAACTTTTAAGCATCAAAATATGAGGTGAAAGTGCAATATGTAAATTGTTATATGTGCATTAAAAAATAAGATACATGTTATAATTTAATTTTAATTTATTTATTTAGATTAAAATAACATTTAAAAAAAGTAAAAAAAAAAATACTTTAATGATTCACCTAATTCTAGTCCAGTCTAACATATTAAAAATAATAAATTTAATGAAAATAAATTAAACATATACTTAGATAATAATGATAACTTGATAGAAAAGTTTGAAGCTAAAAATAGGTTTTTTTCTTAGTCTTGATCCATTTGTATAAAAAATTTAAAAATAAGCAAATTCAATAGTCTCATTTGACACAATGTATGTATTATATCCCAGGTGAATGTCAATAGTAAAAATAGACTACTAAAATAATAACTCCAGTAATCTAAATATAAACAAAAATTCTTGTAGTGTCAAAAAAGATTTGGTATAATGTATATATTATAAAAAATACATATATGTAGTAGTAGTAATAACACGAGACTCCTTAAGAGGAATATGATAAATATATTAAACAACATGATGTATTATATCTCAGACAAATTTAATTTAGCAATGAATCCCTTGAAGTTGGAGCAAATTCAAGTTTATTAATGTATTTTATTTACTACAATGAGTTTGAGAGAAAATATATAATGAAATTAATTATTATCATGATCTTTCAATTAAATTTTTAAGGATCTTAGAGTAATCAATATTATAAAGACTTACTTCTAGCATGCTACTCATAGAATTTTTATCTCTGTCAATATGAATGATATAATAAAATATTTTAAATTATAAAAATAATTAGTAATTAATAAACTTATATTAAAGAAACATAGTAGGATAGTATCTGTGATATATAACATCTAGACTAGTTGTGATGACATATCATTCATATGTTTCACTACCCACCTATAGATTCTAAGTGGATACTATATAAAAAAATTTTGAGATTTCCAAAAATTCTCTCTTCATAATGACCCTACCATATATGGGTATCTGATAATGATCTTTAGGAAATACGATATTTATAATAAAATTTTTAATATTACATTCGATAATACTTCAAATAATAACATCTCCATTAATAAGTCTATCAAACTATTAGAGATATGCTCTTAGTTTATATTTTTTATATTAGATAAATATATTATATAATTAACCTAATAGTACAATCGAGAATGAAAATTATTTCTCTAATATTAGAAAATATAAAAAATTCACTTTAACATCTTAAGATATTTAGCATAAAATGAGTTCCACACTCTATATATGCAACGACCCTAAAATATGAAAAATTCTAAACAGATATAAGATACTATTAGAATTATATCTACCTAATATTAAAGTCATATGTTGACTACCAACTACATCAATAGTAAGAGTAGAAAACTTATTATTGATGATTTATACTAGAATATATGAATTTTATTTTGAAATTTCTAAATATTTTTTATGATATGATGAATATGTATACTTCTAATTACACTCCTATTACTTCCATTGCACTCAGGTTCATATGTATTATTAATTGTATGTTTAGCATATATAAAAGAAATCCTAATTTTAGTCATGGTTATCAAGATGGAAACTTATTATTTAAAATATTAATTTTCTATTCTGTCTTTTTTATATGAAACTTAGAGTTAAGGCCAAAAGGATAAAAAATATTTTAAGATAAATATCCACATACATGAACTAAGCAGAAGAATCTGATGGTTTGTTATTAATTCATAAAAAACTTATCTTACATGTTTACATATCATGATACTAGGTATGATAGTTATAACAAGACTTTGAGTATGAACATGATCCATGGCCTCTCAAACTTTTAACATAATATTAAAGCTTATTTTTTCTGTAACTATAAATATTATTTCAGATAATAAATCTAGCTTGTGCTAAGATATCATAGAAACATATTATTACTTTAATGATTAAAAAGATTCAAAAATAAATATTTATAATAGAATAAAAGAGTTGATAGTGGATAATAACTTAAACTATAAAATTGAAGATATGAGAGCTAGTGCTTCCCGGAGATTTAGACATGATGATGATCCATACTACTAGTATAGATTGATAACAATTCATGGATATTAGACTTGATCCTCTAAGATGACTGAAAAAAAATGTGTTTGTGTGTTTATTTTTTGATTTAGATGTACATATTTTTTATACTTTTAAACTTTTTAGTTTTTTAGTTATTAATGATATGATACTATGCCATAATATTAAAAAAATGTTTATGTTTTTTAGTTTTTTAGTTTTTTAGTTTTTAAACTTTTTAGTTTTTTAGTTTTTTAGTTTTTTAGTTTTTTAGTTTCAAACATAATATCGAGTAATGATGTTATGGATATAGTTTATTTTAATTTACATTGTAGTGCATTTTTTAATTTTAATAAATTAAAATTTTTAAATATTTCATGCCACTGACCATAGTGCCTACTTATTGGTGGTGGGAATTGGCCATTGGGCTGGGCCCCAACACTACCACCTAGCCGTTTAGCCTTGTGCTTGCTTGCTACAACATTTCCACTAGCACTAGCCTAGGCCATCTAGCCAACGACTAATGGCTATTTGTGTGTCATAGTTTTATTATTTTAATTGATCTTATAGCCAATAAATAACAGCTGGCTAATTTATGTTTGAAAGTCATGTAAATGTGAGGCATAAGTATCCACCTCTTCCATGCATAATTTATATAATTTCTTCTATAAGAAAAGCTTATTCACCAAAAATTTATTTTAGTAAAACATTCATGAATTGAACACATTATCTACAAGGCTTCTAATAAAAATCATTCATAGATTTCTCACTAGAAATATTCATTAACATATCATCTACAAGACACAACAAATCATGCCTCAAGCTTTATGATCCAACTTGTCCTGATTGGACAAAGAAAAAGATTTCTAATTTCTGGCAACTAAACATTGGATTAGATTCTTTGATTATAAACTAGTAATCTTAATCAAAGAATCTTAACTTCAATTTCTATAATTCAAAGTGCTTGCCCATTAACTTTGCAATCTCAATCCTAAATACCAAAGTCACTATTCTCAAATTCACATTTCTAGATTTTATGTCAAACTAGTCTCTTCACACAAAACTTTGAGGATTGAAACCTTGTTGTAATACCAAATGTTGAGATTTCAGGTACCTCATTAATATGCTTCAATACCTTACTGACGTAAAAAATAATAGGAAATTAAATTGTTCTATTGGACAAAACCCTCCTATATAAAAGGAGATCTTAGTGCTTATGGTGAGACCTTCTAATGATACCAAACTAGGAATCTATTTAGGGATTCTTCAATAGTAATTTAGGATTTCAAGATGGAGAAGATATAATTATCATAAATGAAGAAATCATCTCATATGAAAGATCCCATAGAAGAAGCATACAAGCTCAATAGATATGATGTAAGAAGAGATAAGGGAGAGAGAAGAAGATGAAAATAGCAAGATTATTTTACTATTATACTTTATAGTACAACATACAATACATTTCTATCTTTTCTTCTTGTCTAATTGTACTATCTCATTCTCACCACACGTAACAAAACCTTTTTTTTATTATGTTGCATTTACAAGCCTTCAGTTGCATTTTTTAATTTATGTTACACACAATATAACCAGTTTTTTTTATATAATAACCTAGAAAACATTTAACTTAGGATCTAAGTCACAATAGTATAACATATTTCAACTTCATTTATGTTGCAGCACAAAAGAATAGGTTTCAACTTGAATCCTTATATCACAAGTTCCAACAATACAAATTATATTGTGACTTTATTCCAATTCAAAACATGTCATGATTCGATAGAATAGGTTGTGACTTGATTTATGTCAGAACTCTATAAAATAAGGTTATATCTCAAATCTTTCTGACTTTTAGACATAATAATATAAATGAAATTGAGATTTCATTCATGTCACAACATCACATAGAAAAGGATAGTGACATGAAAATATGATATTTTTACCCACAACAACATAAGACATGTTGCAACTTGTTCATGTCCTGACTTCATAGATCAAATCCTGATAATAAATTCTTATTCTAGCTTTAGAAGCATGAGTCAATCCTAATAGAAATTTAGTATATTCGTTATTAGTTTCAACTTTCAAAAATTATTTCTTTAGGTGTGATAATGTGAATGATAAACAAATTTTATAGGAATACATCTTTACTTTAGATAAGTTTCCTCCATATGATATCAGAATAATCTCTCCACATACCTTTTTAATCACAAGAACAATATCACCACTTTGTTATCATGGATAATTCATACCAAGGAGTAACCAACATCAAAATATTTCAAAGTAAAGGATTGACTCAGAAGTTCACTCAAGAGTTTGATATCATGTATATAGTTGCCAACAATAAAAATGGCATATGCATGTAATAGAATGATCATGACATTATTTTTAGATAAACGATGGATAAACACACACTAATCATAAGTGATATTATGACACCCAAGAGATTGAATGCCAACTTTAAATTTTATATGTTACTATCGAAAAGCTTGTATATACGCTAACCCTTCATGTTGCTAACCCTTCATCTCTTCATTCTTGATTGCTAACCCTTCATGTTGTTCCATGCATGTTTTTTTATCTGAATCAACATTGTGGAGATGAGTATTAACATCCATTTTTCCTATCTCCGTATATATGCTATTTGTCAAACCTTGAATAACATGAGTAGAAGATCTTTTGACAACAAGAGCACAAATTTTATAATTGATGCCTATGTTGTGAGTGAAACATTTAGCTACTAGTTTTGTTTTGAATCTAGGAATAGAAAAATCATTTTTATGTTTTAGCCAAACATAGTCCTATTTTTCAGGTTGCTCCATCTATATTTTTCCTCCAAATCAACATTGAGAAAATCAATATTAACATCCATTTATTCTATGTCCCAAGTATAAGCTATCTGCCACACCTTGAATCACATAACAATAGTAGAATACATTTTGACAAAAAGCAAAAAAAGCAAATTCAATTCCTAGGTTATGAGTAAAATCATTATATACAGTTTTGCTTTGAATATTGGAGTAGAAAATCATCTTTATGTTTTAACCTAAACATCCACATGTTCCTCAAAGATTTTTTATCATTAAAAGTGTGAGGTCATAGGTATGAATGTTATGTAAAACTTCTATCTCTTCTTGCATTGCTTTCAACGACTAATCTCCATGATCACTCAAAATAGCTCTTCTTAATATTATGGCTGTCCACCATAAGTATTCATAGCATATTCATGAGAGAAATGTTGAGTTGATGGTTTGATAGCCCTAACAATCATCTCGAAAGAAGTAAGAGATTATCACAAGGAGCATTGATAAATTATGACTTGTGTTTAAATTTTTGCCCTGGTGGAAGCATGATTAAGAGTTGTGCTTTCAGCTTCAGTTTGAATATTGAAATCCAATTGATCTGAAGGAGAATTAGTTAGAAATTCAATCTCATCTCTTTTATTTTGAAGAACTATTGTTTCATGGATGACAATGTAAATTATAGATTGATTTCCTAGGAACATTTTAAAGTGAAGGATTGAATTAGAAGATCATTCCAAGTGTTTGATATCATGCATACATGTGCAAAAAATATGAATGTCATCTATATGAAAGAAAATGGTAGTGATGTTATTTTTAGAATAATTATTAATAAACACACTATGATCAAAATTGATACCATGACACCCAAGATATTGAATGAAAATGTCAAATTTTATAATCTGCTATCGAGAAGCTTGTTTGAAACCACATAGGCAATTTCTTAATCTATGCACACAATTCTTTTCTATCTCGATTGTAAATAATTCACGTTGCTCCATGTATGTTTCTTCCTCAAATCTATATTGATAAAGCAATATCAACATCCATCTATTCTATTTCCAAGTATAAGCTATTTTTAAAACCTTGAATAATACAAGTAGAAGACATTTAGATAACTAAAGCAAATATTTTATAATCAATGTATGTGTTATAAATGAAAGCCTTTATGCTTCAACCTAAACATCCACCAATTTTTCATGGATTTCTTACCATTAAGATATGTCACAAGTTCATAGGTATGATTGTCATGTAAAGCTTCCAACCACTAATCCTTTTGATCAATCAAAATAGTTCTTCATAACTTTCAGGCTCTCCCCCATTATTATTCATAGCATATTGATGAGAGGAATTCTTAGTTGAAGGTTTGATAACAATACAAGACCATCTCAAAGAAATTAAGGGGGTTATTACAAGGGTCTTCAAAATATTTTGTCATGTATATGAATTTCTATCCCTCGTGAGAGCATGATTAAGAGTCATATTCAAAAGATTTGAATATCAGAATCCAACAAATCTGAAAGGGAGATGGTGAGAAATTTAGTCTCTTTTCTATAAGTTTCAATAATTATTAGTTCAAGATTGATAATGGAAGTGATGGAATGTTTTTCAAGAAATATTTTTATATCTAATGAGATTTCTTTCTATGATATCATAAAGTATATATTTTAAATTTATAATTATATCTAACAATACTATTATATGAAATTCAGTATCAAGCTTAGATCCTTCATCATCTGAAACTTTAAGAAAAACTTGCAACCCCAAATATGTAAAAATATCGACAACAATTTTTCCAATTTGATGCTAATCTTGGAGTTACAATTAACCAAATTTGAATTGACCTTATTATACATATTCATCCAGATATCAATGTAAAAGCTAAAGGTCGAATTACAGCATTACTTGAATTATCAAACAAACATTAGTAGAGAGTTAAATGAGGGGGCCTTTCTCAAAAATTAAACATGTTGAGTCAATGCCATTAAAGCATTTGAAGAAAGTAGAAATTGTGAAAGCCAAGCATAAGAGAGCCCTATCCAACCTTAGTATTTTTTAATTTATATTTTGAGTGATAATAAAAATTGAAAAACATAATCATTGCAATATATTCTCCTTTATGTTTATTTTATCACATGACTACAATAATGATAATTACAATAATTAACTTAAATTTTGGGGATATCTCAAAAATCATATATATACCATACTATGCAATGAATCATTCATTATTTTTATTATCATATATATACCCATCCAACCTTTATGTTTATTTTTAGTGAGAATAAACAATTTGATTTTTTGAAAATCTTTCGAACTTATCATAATTTCATATGGTATTCATCTAAGACTTATCAATCAATCATTCATTATTTATTGTGATATGCTCACCTTATTGAGATTCTTATTTCTAAATAAGTAATGTGATATGGAATTTCTTTATATTTGATTAAATAATGATCCTGGTTACTAAATTTGTCTATGGGTCTCGTTACTTATAAAAGTTGTTAAAGTTACTTGGTATCGAAGCTCAGGTCTAGTCTCAGCTCAAGTCTCAACTCTAGTTTTTTTTTATCTTTTTGTTTAAAATTCTGGATTTCATTTCTACCATCTCAAAGTTTCAAGTGTTTACACATACTAAAGTAGTGGAGTATTCTTTATTCACTATATTTTTTATACACAAATCATATGTTATTATATTGAGTAAATATTACAGAAGGTAATGATCCAAAATTATTTATGAGGGATAAGATAAATGAAATGTGATGCATGATTAATTTGGAACTATAATATATTCATGAATGATTGGATCATGTAAAGAATAGTCAATTAGAGTAGTCATAGAAAGCAACAAATAGAAAGGAGAAATTGCAGCCAAGAGAATATGTCAATGATTACAATGGAGGCCATGGAAGGGATGATGAGGAAGATGAATAAAGAGTTACAATTATCAATCATAGGAAATGTTAGTACTTTATAGAATTAGGCAGCATGAAGTATACAACCTAGGCAACATTACGATGAAAATTCCTCTATTCCAAGTTTAAATAACCTAGAAACCTACCTTGAATGAGAAAATAAAATGCAATTACTTTTTAATTAGCATGATTATTCTAACTTGAATAAAGTAAAATTAATAGTTCTTGAATTTGTTGATTTTGTTAATATTTTGTAGGAATAATTAGTTTTAAGTAGGAGATGAAATGAAGAACTTATGATAGAGATATAAAAGATTAAAATGATAATGCAAAAGAGGTTTGTTGCAAACCATTACTACCAATGCTTATATGAAATTACAAAGCTTTAAACATGGGATTAGATGAGTAGAAGATTATGATAAATAAATGAAGATTTCTTTGATTAAAGCAAATGTAGAGTAAGATTGAGAAGCTACCATGTCAAAATTTCTAGTTGGAATAAATTGAAAAATTGTAAATTTGGTAGAAGTATATCATTATGTGGAGTTGGAAGAAATGATACATATAGCATTCAAAACTTAACAAAAGCTCAAGGTAAAGGGAAACCCATGGACAAATCACAACTTAGGTCAATAATCTAGAGAACTAAGTTATATGAAGAAGGAAGTCAAGCTTCCTTCCCCGAATATAAAGCAAGCAAAAAACTTGAGTTTTCCAACATTCACAACTTGTTGTCAATAGGAAAACCTCTCGGTATGCAAGTCAAACAAAAGATGATGAAGTATAGTGAGAAACATATTTCATACTATATCTCATATCAATAGTAAGATTTGTAGCATGATTTTTGATATTCCCTTAGCTTCATTGAATCTGTTAACATAAGATTCATCTGAGGTTGTGACTTCGAAAAATATCACGACCTCATAATAGTTATATTCCTCTTTTTTCTTATTTTTGCAACTCCAAAATAGTTTTTCTTCTTTGTATTTTTCATCTTCATTTCTATCGTAGTTCCAAAGTTATTCTTGTATTTCATCTAATTCATCTTCATCCAATCAATGTCTTCAATAAAATCTTTCTATAAAAAATAAATTATTTATTGCATTATGGTATGAAAGAGATTATCTATTCTCTAGTATCCTATTTCATTGTCATCTAGATCCCACAAACTATTATAAAAGTTAACATTTAGTTATTCCTCATTGACATAGAATAAATTGTATCTTTTTTGACATCAATAACAACTTATCCCATGGCTAAAAATAGTTATCCCAATATTAATATTTCATAGTTATCAATCTTCATATACAATATAATGAAATCTATTGGTAAAATACATATACCCATCCTAACCAATATTTTTTGATAATCCCAACCAGGTATTTGACAGTCTAATCCATGATTTAGAATGAGAAATATGTTGGCATATTTTTGTCAAGATTTAATCTTCATGCAATCAACTTGACATCAAATTGACACTTGATCCTAAATCACATAATATATTCCAAAATTAATGATCTACAATAGTGTCAGGTATAATATAACTTATTAAATCATTCAATAGATATTTTCTTTAAATAATTATACTATTAATCTCGATCATATTCATAGATCTGTAAATCTCTAATTTCCTCTTACTACTCATTATGTCTTTCATAAATTTTACCTAGTTCAATATTAAGGCTAGAGATTAATCAAACAGTATGTTCACTTCAAACTTCCGAAATATATTAAAAAATTTCTCAAAGTGTTTGCCTATTTTCTCATTTTTAAATCATTATAGGAATGAAATATTCATTAAAAACTTACCTTTAACTTGTTGCAAATCCATTTCTTTATCAACATAGTTTCGAGTAGCCTCCAATCTAAGAAGCACGAATACGAACAAAAATACGAGGATACGATACGACAAGATATTGAAACACGACAAATTATAAAAAACTATGATACGAATACGGCTAGGATATGATATAATAAAAAAAATAAAATTAAAAATTAAAATTATTTTCTTTATAAATATTAGGTATTTTATAAAATAAAATAAAATAAAATATTTTATTTTATAAAATAAATATATATTTTTTTATTTTATAAAATAAAAATATTATATTTTATTTTATTTTATAAGATAATATTTATAATTATCTTATTTTATAAAATAATATTTTTTTTATTTTATGAAATAAAAATATTTTATTTTATTTTATAAAAATCACGCCCTCCCAGAATCTCGCCCTACATCCCCACAGAATTGTGCCCTCCCTGCATCCCCACAGATCGTGCCCGCCCCTTGACTCCCCACAGATTTGTGCCCGCCCTGCATCCCCAGAGATCGTGCCCGCCCCTTGACTCCCCACAGATCATGCCCGCCCCTTGACTCCCCACAAATCGCACCCACCCCCTGCCTCCCCACAAATCGCGCCCACTACCTGCCTCCCCATGCCTGTCGTCTGCCTCCCCACAGATCATGCCCACCCCCTGCCTCCCTCCCCACAGAATCGGCCATTCAACGTCATGGGCGACGTCCACTCGACGTTGTCGAACGTCGGCCACTCTCGACATGGATACAACAGCCAACGCAACTGTCCAATATGTCACGTGGCATATCGATACGGATTAATCAATGATACGTCATGTGGCGTATCGGACACGTATTTGTGCCGTGTCCGTACCGTGTCTGCATGTCCGACACACAGATAGGGCTGTAGGGAGCCGTGTCCGTGCTTCCTTGCTTCCAATTGCTCCTTTATTTTATTGTTTCCCTTTTTTTATATTTTTAGGTGATATTTGGGCTTAAATTTCTTTTGGAGTTGTGAATGTGTTAGGCGTCATAACTTCATATTAGGAAAGTCATGATGCTATCACCATCAAAAGTTATAGATTTTTTATTCAAATTTTCTTTGTAGATATTTTTCACTTCTTAGCAGTATATAAGAAAAATTCCTTGAATTTATTTTTATATCACTTGATAGTCTGTTTACTCCTCTACCCTTGATTGATAATGCCAATTTTATGAGTTGAATACCTATATTTTTCAACACTAAACCCAATTGATCCATTCTCACTTGAAGAAGTCTAATCCAGTTATCTTAGGCAGCATTTTTCAACTTCAATTATACTGAGATAGATAACATATCTTCTTCCAAACCCAACTTCTCTTTTCTTGATGATAGTTAAAAATTAAAACTTAAGCTACCTTGATTATTATAATTCACCGCATTATTTACAATATTTCTAGATGATTGTCCAATATTTTGCAGCTCACTCCTATAGCCATCATATGAATTTTTTTTATGATTTATCATGTTGAAATGGTAATATGTTGGGACATTATTATTCAACCAAAACACATTTCTCTTTTTTTTCATTTAGTTGGCTTCTTCCACTTAAAAAATGAGATCTAAATCTATCAATTCATTCAGATATGAAATGATGATCTCCCTAGGCACCCTCCTCCTTTCCTCTTGGGTGTCAAACTTCCTTTAAAGAGTTTACATATTCACTACAATTACAGTGAACCAATTCAACTTGAATATTCTAGTTTATCTTTTTCTAAATGAAAGATTTATTAGAGTTTTATAATTATTTTTTGTTAGTTCTTCAAACAAAATGATATGCCTCCTCTAGTGAATTATTTATTATTGAACTTCTGACATTTGTATCAGCTATGCACCTAGTCATATAGTTCGACTCATTATAAAAAGTTTAGGCTTGGAATAACAATCCAAATTCATATTGAGGACATCTCTTAAACAACTCCTTAAAATGATCACAATCATTGTATAGTGTATAATGCTTATTTTATTAGAATTGACTTATCTCTCTCCATAATTGAAATATAATTTTAGGTGGAAAAAATTTAGTGAAAAAAATACTAACCAATTTATCACATCTCTCAATGGATCCTCAAAGCAAACATCGAAACTACTGTCATGCTTTACCACTTAATAAAAATATAAATAAATATAAGCTTATTTTGTCGAGGCTAATTTTATTTATTTTTATCATGTTGCATAGCTCCAAAAACATTATAATATGTCTATTAGGATCCTTTGATCTCCTTCTGTGGAACTAGTACTATTGAACCATAACTATAAGACTCAGCTACAATTTAAAGTAGTTATTTCACTGGTTGGAATCAAATACCTGAATAAATATCTAAGATCATGGGCTTCCAAAAGTCTTCCAAGGTATGGTAGTGGATGGGGTAGTGGATGGGCTATTGGATGATTTTCCCATTAGTACCTTGTGGCTCTCTATTATGATCAATGCTATTCATATGCTCTTTATCAACCCTTTGTCTGCCAATTACTCTTCTAGTTCTTTTAATTTTTAAGTCTAAAGAGATGAGCTCGATTCTAAATCTTTGACTCATATGAGGATGCGAAAAGAAAAAAAAATGAAGAGATACAAGTAAAACCAAAATACAACTATCTACTTTTCAATCAAGTTTATAAAAGTTAACATTTATATTTGAGATAAATTATAAAACTCAACATTATCTAAATTACTAAAAATGAAGTATCATTTTTTAATAATAATTACAACTCATATTGACTAATCAAACAAAATAATCTTCTGCAATAGTGTTGAAAACTAATTGTAATTATATTGTGCAACCTATTTTTATCAATTAGGCAGTATCTTGAAACTAATTTATAAAAATATTTTATCAAAAGAGATTTACAAGTGCATGATTTATACAAGTAGCAAAGAAGACTTTCACGTCAGATATCAATTCTAGAGAAATTATATAAATAGTTTAATTTTTTAATAAATAGATAATATATTTCTAGTAAAATGGATATTCAAATTGTGAATGATCTTAGATCTATAAGTATATTAATTCAATATATGTAATGTATGTTTGAATTAGCTCAACTTTTATTTTGTTTGAATATAATGAGGGTCAAAACATGTAATACTTCTTTGTCCTTAAGACAGAAGGTGAATATCATCATTGAGCTCATCCCAATGGTATTCCTTCGTAGTTATTGCTTTAATAAGTTACCACCGAGATAACAAATCATATTTGTTAGAGAGTCATTCATAATTTCATATTTTTTAAGTAACTTAATCAAATAGTTATGCTTTCAGCTTTATAAGCATAAAACTCAAATAATTAACATTTGTATTCTTCAACTTTAAATAGTGGAAACAATATGAGAAAAAGAAATTTACAAAAGATATCACTACCTTGTAAGAAACAACATACGTGTGCATGTATTAAGAATTACTTATCACCATCCTCCTCAGTAACAATGAGGCTCTCACACAAATAGTGAAACTCTTAGAAGAATATTATGTATAATATAAATCATAATTGAAAACTAATTTTAAGACATGTACAATGTATTAGCATATAAAAGTATTTATTTTTTGGCTTAGGAAATACCAATCTCACAATGATTAACATGCACAAAATTTAAATTTTCACATATAGATTTATCTCATGCATCATAATTAGGATGATTATCACATCATTTCTATTATATGCACGAGTGAGTCTCATGATTTATTTATCACCATCTATTGCAATCTAAGAAGCACGGAAACGGATACGAACACGAGAATTCGATACGATAGGATACGGGGACATGATAAATTTTCATGTGGTCATATCTTCATGTGTTGATCTTTCTATTTTTCATGAGGGGTCACGACATTAGTAAAGGTTGATGCATGTTGACAGGTTTCTCAAATTATTATATGACCACAATACCTTAAAATAGTTGTGATGTTATTAGTCTTTAATGATCATTTTATGGATGTGGTATTAGAAAATAACTATAGCACTGAGAAGGTCTCAATTTCACTTGTGTAATCATGATAGTGGAAAATGACCACAACACTAAATTGACCTTTTATGTCTCAAGTGTCTGTGGCATTATTAATGGTTGCAGCATTGACCCTCTCTTCTCTTTTATATCATGTTGCTACAGAACTGAAAAGATACTTTCATACTAGCAATTAGCATGTACATAAAAATCATGCCTTTTTCTTAATTTGAGGATAAGAGTTGTGACATTGTAGATTGATCGTATTTGAGTAATATCATCTATAATATTTAGTATTATAAAAATCATAGGGCTAAATAAGTATCATAACTTTGGTCCAAATAGTTTCGGCTCTTTAATTTTCTATAATTCAAAAATTATGACTATGTAAAAAGATCATGAATCTAAATTGAAACTAGTGATTCATATTTAAAATAAATTTATAGCACTTGAACTTTGTCATAATCTTAAGCCATATTTAATAAGAAATTTACATATGATGATCAAGACATGGAGTCTAGGCTGTAAAAATAAGAATAGGAAATATAACCACACTTTACTCACATTCCTGATTTCTCCACGCATAAAAAATGCATATGCACTCTTCAAAGTTATCCTCCATTCTCCATCTCCATCCATCAAATCTTTCGTAATTGCTTGGTAGTTGGGTTGCATTTTTTAGTGACTTATAAATATTTGATTCTTTGTCCTCCATAATCCAAATAATTCACTACAAATCACCCTATCAAAATATATTCAACATTTGTACATGTAAAATTTCTTCCCTTCACTATCGATGTAAAACATAAACCAATCTTTCATTGCAAATATTTGTTAAATAAGTGATATATATTCATTGAAACCCTACTCTCTAATAAAGTTCTTTTTGGCAAGAATAAAATGTATCCTTCTTCTACCTAATTCCATGCGAAAAGTTGACACTGGCACTCTGGTTTTGGAAATTCCTAGAAGACACTGGATCTCTACCACTTAGTAATACCCTTCTACTCATTTTTTCAATCATGCTTTTGCCTTTCAACTTAGAATATGATTTCTCCACCATGATTGTGTTATCATAGTACTAAGATCTAGTGATTTTTGGTTAGGATTTTGGATGGAATCAAGAGGAAGAGAAATTAGGAATTGTGATATAGATTTCTATCACCATGATATATACTATGCCAACCACTACTTAATAAATGAAAAGTCATAGTACTAAATGTTGACCATGATTTTAATAAATGAGAAGTAACAACACTATGACCACAACATTTTAGATTAAATCAAACAAGTAGTCGGTTTGAATCTACTAATCCTAATAATGAAAAAATTTCATGGTAATTGTGATATAGATTTCTTGGGTTGCCTCCCAAGTCTCAAGAGATGTTATGTTTAACATCCATAACTATATCACATCAACTCTTCTTTTTTAGCTTTAATTTCTACCATCCAAGTCAGCTTCTCTATATAATTTTTTACTTCATTTTTTCTAGTTTGTTTAGTATCCACCAATGTTGCTATAAAGAAATTACCTGAATGACATTATCCACATAAAATCTCAAAAATAAATGGTCACAATTCTCCTTTGTTTAGATCATGACATCAAGAAATATCATAGCATTTTATGATTCTTCTATTTTCTCATCTTCAATTATTATAATCATAAACATTGCTATAGCTTCTACAGTATCATATTGATCATCATTAATAATTATATCTACCCTCATTAATGAAACTTTCAAATTAGTATTTTCCTTTTATAAACACACTTAAGTCTATACTAACCAATGAAACATATAAGGTAATATTTTCCTCATCAATCATACTTCATCTGAAAACTAACTCATTATACTGAGTTGGTTTTCAGATATGATCTATCAAACCTTCTATATTTAGATTCTTTAAAATCATTATTTTGTTTCATCTTTGCAAGGCACATACTCGGGAATTTGTTGAGTTTCAAAGGTAATTTCTCAGCAAGCCCTTTCTAGTGATACATATTTCCCTTGCTCTCATCATTAAAATCTCTATATTGAGCATTCTTCTTAAAAATAATGTCGAACATCATAATTAAGCACGAAATATAAGTCAGTATAAGAGTAAGAATATGCTTCATCATAATGAAAATTTGACTCATACATGATCCTCTCCTTTTACTATATCATAAGGTATTGACTCAGTCTTTATATAATGAAAATTTTATCACTAAAATTTAAAATACCTAATTTGAAGAGATGAAAATAATTTTACTGCATTTCCTTTGATTTCTCCAATGTCACTTCTTCAACCAAATGATATTATCACATAAACTTTACTAAGTGGATTGCCTTATTTCTTAACTATTTGGCCTTTCTATTTAAGATCTATACTAGAGCCCCTTAATATATAATATTCTCATGTAAGGGAACTACCACATAATATAATACATAGCTCTAGATAGCGCTTTCCAAACATCGAAAGATAGAATGCATCAAGCACATGTGCATACTCTGGTGGTAGCATCAATTGATAAGCGACTAGTCCTATTCTCATCTAGATCTTTAATGGACCAATATACCTCGGCATAAGATTCCCTACCTTTCCAAACTAATAAATATCCTTGTGATATGATACCTTGAAAAAAATTCAATCTCCAACCTTAAATTCCAATTGTCTTATTCTTCGCAATACATAGCTTTTCTACTTATTCTAAGTGGAAAGCAACTTTTAATGAATAACTTTGACCTAGATGTGTCAAACGAGCTGGGCGGGGCTGACCAAGCCCAATTTTTGGCAGCCCAACCAAGCTACCGTGTCAAGCCAAGCACGGTACGAAACAGTAATTGTGTCGTGCTTGGCCCGACATGGTTCAGTGAAGGTTAGGTCCGGCACGAGCCCACCACCCAAAATCAGCCGAGTTCGGCCTGATTTGGGTCGGGCCCTTACCCTAATTTTTAAAAAATTAGGATTTCGGCAACACGCCACCGAGCGGTCCTCGCCCTTTCAGGGGTCGGCAAGCCTCGCCCGTCGGTGTCGGGTCATCGTGACCATGCTTGGTGCATGGTCACGAAGTGCCGTGCGCACGTGCCAAGTATTTGTGTCGTGCTTGGCACAGCACACGGGCCAAAATCCCTCGGCCCTGCACGACATGACGGGTACCGAGGGCAGGCCTGGCACGAGCATGGGCAATGATCATTCCGGTGTCGTGTTGGACCAAGCATGGCCAAACCGTGTCGTGCTTCATGCTGGGCCGAGCTGGCTCGGCCTTTTTGACACCTCTACTCTGACCTTCTCAGCTGTCTCATAAATTATATTTGATTCAAGCTCATTCAGTTCACCCAACTCATCCCAACACACTGAAGACCTATAAGTTCTACCATACAAAGCTTCATAATATAACATACTAATGCTAAACTAAAAGCTATTATTGTAAACGAATTCAACTAATAGTAGGTTCTCAACCTAGATACTTTTAAACTCATGCATACAAGCTCAAAGCATATCATCCAAGATCTGAATAGTGTGCTCTAATTATCTCTCTATTTGAGGGTGAAATAATGCACTCATCTTTAATTGAATCCCAAGGACCTTATGAAACACTTGCCAAAATCGAGAAGTAAACTGAGGATTCCTATCTGCAATAATAGAAACTAGAACACCATGCAATCGGACAACTTTTCATATATGCAACTTGCACAGCATACCTAAAAAGTCACTAGCCCAAATAAAAAAAAAGTTGGCCAATTTGTTCAACTAATCAATAATAAGCCAAATGACATCGGATTGTCCTAAAGTTCTTGGTAGCCCTCTCATGAAATCCATAGTCACTGCTTCTCATTTACACTCTGCAACTGGCAAAGACTGCAATAAACCTCTATGTTACTAATACTCTACTTTCACATGCTGGCACACTAAAAATTGTTTTACTAAGTCCACCACTTATTTCTTCATGCATGGCCACTACAAGTTTCTTCTCAAGTCTTTGTATATTTTTGTATTTCCAAGATGTACCGAGAACTTAGAAAGATGAGCTTATTTCAGTATTTTTTTCTCTCTAGCCTTCAAGAATAAAAAATCTACTTTTAAACCAATGCTCACCATCTTCCAAAAGTTTTCATTTAGTGTCACCTTCATTTTCTTGTCTTAAAAGAAATTTCTGCAATTCAACACTTTTTTTATGCTTCAATTATCCGTCAAATTAGAGTAATCTCAAACTACAAAGACAAAGTGACTCTGTTTTCTCATCTGGTTGCAATTCATAATCTTCTAAAACAACCAACATTTTTCAATGTTGAAGTCTCAAAGAAACCAAACTTTTATGATACTTCATGCATAATGCATCAGCCACCACGATAGCCTTGCCCAGATGATATTGCAGTGTGAAGTCATAGTCCTCTCAAAATTCTATCCATGATATCTGCCTTAGGTTGAATTCTTTCTAAGTAAACAAGTACTCACGAATCATATGATCAGAATATACTTCAAATATTATGTCATACAAGTGACATCTTCAAAGCTTCAAAGAAAAGACAACCACTGCTAGCTATAATTCATGTGAAGAGTAGTTCTTCTCATGCAACTTTAACTATCTAGACCCATAAGAAATGACTTTTTCATTCTTGATAAGCACCAACCTAAGCCTTTTAAGGATACATCAGTAAAAATTACATAAGGTGATGTGCTATTTGGCAAAACAATAATTAGAACTAAAACTAACGTATTTTTCAAATATTGATAAGTAGTTTCACACTTATCATTCCACTCAAATCAAAAAATATTTTCCATGAAACAACAATAATAACTTGCCAAACCTAAGAAACTACTTACTTCAATTACCATAGTTGGCCTAAGTTATTGAAACACCGCCTTCACCTTCATAGGGTTCACAAAAATTCTTTCTTGGTCACCATGTGACCCAAAAAATACAAGTGATCAGCCACAAGAAAAATTTAACTAATACTCAGGTGTTAGGAAGTTAAACTATAGACAAAATGTTAAAAGTTCAAATTCTAGTTGATGTGGCATGGGAGACATGAGAATAAATTCTAACCCATGTGTAAAACCATGCACCCTAATGGGCAAAGTGAACAATTTGTCTATGCTCAGTAAAGAGGGCCAGGCAACTAGTTACACTCGAAAGGGGATGTATGAGGACTAAGGTTGAGTGGGCCCACCATTCATTACACATATATTGAATAATATTCACAATAACAACAAACATGCATATCTATTAATACATAAATAATTAATTAATAATGACATTTATTTATTTTATTTCTAGACAATATAATTACAAGTTATAATGAACTAGCATGCATCTCAATAATTGACACATCGATTTCATGAAATATCAATAATCCTGAAAAAGAATACACACACTTTAATCTTGAAGTAATAAAAAACACTTTTCCCTAGTACATTTTATTAGCAAGTCCATTGCATGTTAAGAACTCAAAAAACTATTGGCAATTTAAAAACATTGAAGTATAGTTTATTAATTAAGAGCATTAAAAAATTATTAAAATTTTAAAATGGTGTAATGAGAATTGGTGATTTTTAAAGTAAGGTGTCATCATTGAAGAATGGGTAAAACAAGGAGTTGATGTAGCCTATCTATCAAATTAAATTGTCACAATTTCCTATATATATCCTTAGTAATATTACTTACAAAGAGGAATAAAAAAGTCTAAATAATACAAACAATTTAGAAATAAAAAGGGGAGGAAGGTAGAAAATAACATTTATCTAATTTATTTATTTTAGCATCTTCATTTCAATTCATGCATTAGAAAATAAAGCTACAAAAAAAATATATAAACAACAAAGCAAAACATAACAAACAAAATTTCAATAACAAATCTAATGAATACTCTTTAAAAATCTCTTCTTCCTCATAATTTATAGAATGTGTATATTTTCAACCGATGCCATATTTTGTATGAGCACAATATGATGGTGGTGCTAATATATATAAGTTACAACTCACAATTCACACATGATTCATGAAAAAATATACTTATTAAAATTGAATTGAAAAAACATTTTTTTCCCAAAATAACCAAGAATACAAAGTATATTGAGTTAAAAATTATATAGTATCAATCCAAATAACATGAAATCCAACCCAACAAATCCAGGATTGCCATGATTAGATTGTAGCTTTCATGAGTTTGGGTTAAATTTTAGTTACAAGATTTGAGCCAGACCAAAATTCATGTTGGGTTTAGGCTAAAAGATCGAGCAACTCGAAGTACATATAAACCAAAGACCAGTTAAATTTTAAGGTTTACTAGATTTTCCAAGTCAGTTTAATTTTTGAATAATTGATTAATTTCATTATTTTATCTTATTTAAATTTAAAAGAAATAATTTAATATGATTTTTATATTTTATTTTTTGTACATAGAATTAGGGCTACAACTCAAGTTAAGTCAACCCAAGTATCCCAATCATGATCAAAATAAAAATAAATTCAAGTTGATAATATCTTATGTTTGAGTTAGGCTCAGGTTAAAATTTTTCATCTTGAATTAAATTCAAGTTAGGTTCGAGCTTAAAGCTATGACAAGTCGAAACAAATCCTAACAAAAAAAAAGTCAAAAAACTAAAAAAAACATACTCAATAACAAACAATCAAAATAAAAACTCATGCCCTAATTTTTAATTTAAGGGCAATTATTTTTTGCTCCAAATTGATGTGTACCTAAGAAACACGAACACGACAAATTTTAAAAAACTAGGATACAGATACGGCTAGGCTACGGCATGATAAAAAAAATAAATACAAATATTATCCTTAAACAATAATTTAAATAAACAAAAAAATGCTCAAACATTATTTCTACAAATATTCAAACACAAACATAAGAAATATTAAAACAAAAGATTAATATTTTCTTATGAATCAAATAAAATAGCTTCAAGTTCAGGTTTATCAAAAGAAAAATCTGCAATCTCAAAAATTCCAGTATTTTCAACATCCATTAAGTCAAAACCATCACCTTCAATGTCTCACATTTTAGATTCGCCTTCATTATAGTTTAGAGATCTCCTTGACAGAAGTCAAAGATTGTTAGAGACATAAACCAAGTCTTCAGCTCTTTGTGGTATCAACCTATTTCTCTTCATGGAGTAAATAAAATTATAAGTATTCCAATTTCTTTCACAACATGATAATAAACAAGGTTGTCCTAACAATTTTATGCAATAGATTGAAGCATCGGTGCAGCAGTTCCATGAACAACTCACCATTTAATAGGACTTATGTACCATCTGTCATTGATGGAATCACAACTAGAAAAATCTTTCAGAATTGCTGAAAACATAGCAGACTCGTCATTTGCTCTTCTCCTTTCACCTTCATTAGAAAAGTATCTCTCAAAATATTTTTTTCTTTCTCTTACTATTTCTAAATCTCGATATGGTGGAATATGATCACGGGACTCATCAAGCCAGTGTTGACTATAATACCTGCAAGTTAAGTTATAACAATAATTATAAAATGTTAAACATCATAGAATATCATTTATATTAAAATTATCAGTCTACTATTCAAACTCTTAAATTTACCTTGGATTTAAGGAATAAGCTAGGGAATGTAAATGTGTGTGACTTTTATTCCATCTTTCCACCAAGATATCATTCACAATATATAAAAACCTAGAGATAAAAATACACGGTAATTCATATAAGTTCTATTATAATTAAAACTTAAAAACTTTCAATTAATACTTTAAAAATTAAAAATAAATTTTAAAAATATACCTTGAATTATCTGCGGGGCTTTTATGTTCTTTCTTATAAATAGCTTCCTCCACTTTTTCGATCATAGAATCTCACAAGTCATAAATATTGTGAAGGCAAGATTTGTCAGTGTCAGCTAATCAAAGTATCTCATAAATGAGAGTTGTAAAGCTGAGAATATAATTCACATTAATCCAAAAGTCTTCATTTAGTATTTTATCATTTACTTTTTTAGTTTTCACTAAATCATCTTCTTTATATATTTCTCATTCTTTACCTATCACTAATTGCTCCAAGCCTCTTTTTATTGTTTTAAATCATTTAAGCATAACAATAGTTGAAGCAAAACGTGTATTGGCTACTAAAAGTAACTTCAACTTGCAATGATTATTAAACATCGAAAATCTCATTGCATGATTCATAATAAAATTCTTGATAAAAAAGATATCACTTGAAACTAGAGCGATCCAACCACATTGTTCCATCATATCATAATATTTTGAGTGTATTGGTGTACAAATATTCTTCAAAGCAAGATTGAGAGTATGAACCACGCATAAGGTCCAAAAGATATGCCAAAATTTTGCATCCACGATGTGTCTTGCTGCTTTGCAAGCTGTAGCATTATCATTAATAACTTGAACTACCATTTGTAGACCAATCTCTTGTATAATATTAATCAACAAATCAGCTATAAAATATTTGTCCTTGGTCGCTCTTTCACAGTTTATTGCTTTCAAAAATATTGGTCCATTTTTAGAGACTACTATGATGTTAATAAGTGGTCTTCTTTGAGCATCTGACCATTCATCACTGCATATGCTCACTTCTTTTTCATTTTAAGTCTTCTTGATTGGTTCCAATAGATTATCAATATTATTCTTCTCATTCTGCAATAATATTGTTCTTAATGCATTATAGCTTGGTGGGACATAACCTGGAAATTGACTTGCACTTTAAAAGACACGAGCATAATAAAGATTTCTAGCAAAGTGAAAAGACAATCCCCCAGTATAAAACATCCTAGCCATCTCACTGTCAACTATTTCACCTACCAATTTTGAATGCATTTTCAATTGATCCCATAGTCCCCTTTCTCATTTTTAGATCAATTGGACTAGCACTAGAAGAGAAATTCTCAAAAAAAATCTACAATGCTTAATATGGGTAAAGAAACTTGCTTAAGATTAGATTGTTTCATAATTTGTTCAGATTCCTCCATCATTCTTCGTATCTCAATCAAATTTTGATTCATTACTTTAGTACATGATGCAATTCCAGCCACTTTAATTTTCAACAAGTAAGTCTTGCCTCTATAACATGATCTACATATTTGTCTACAAAAATTACATTGAAAAATAATATTTCCTCCCCCTTTTCCTTTATCCAATTTCAAATCTTTTGTGACATACCTCCATAATAAAGCATTATCATCGACATCTTGAATATTTTGTTGATTACTTGAAGGATCAGTATTATAACTAATTTTATTGTATAATTCTGCATGAAAAAAAAATATGTATTTTAAATAATCTATATTATTTCAAAACCCATTTAATCTATTTTTTTTCATCGATACAATAAGACAATTTTCATTATATTTTGTATATTTACATATTATATTAATTCATTTAAAATAAATTATATAACCCAAACTATTATTATACTTACATATCGTATATTGCATAATTAAATATTACAAATAGTACATATTGAATACTACAAAAATTATTCATATTTATATATTTCATATTCTAATATTGCATATTTATCATTATACTTAAAATCATGCATTTAAAATTAAAATAAATTATATTATATACATCAAAATTATTTGTTTATTATATTTTGCATATTTATTAAACAAACAATAATAATTAAAATAGAAAAAAAATAGATTTAAAACCTCTAACCCCCTCCGCCCCCCTCTCGTTACTTCTTCATACCCCCCCCCCTTCTTGTTACTGCTTCATCCCCCCCCCCCTTCCCGTTACTGCTTCATACCCCCCCCCTCTTGTTAATAATTAAAATAATGCTTTGAACCCCGCCCCCCCTCCCCTCGTTAATAATTAAAATATGATTGTATATGCTGGGATTATACATTTTAACTTTTAATTTTAGATACTAATATTAGTGATTATTCAATTTTATATTACTTGAATATTTTAACTATTCAAGTTCATAAATTTTAGTTGTAGTGCTACAATGTATTGAGCCAATCTCACCCATTCCAATCAATCGAACAAAATCCAATCAACATGAGTTTCATAGTTTCAAATAAAGTTGTTTTTAGTTTTATGAAATCAATCAAAATTTGATTAAAAACTTCATTCTTATATTTATTTCATTTTTATAGGAAGTAGTGTCACTCCATAAAAAAAAACATTATGGCATATCTTAAAAACAAAATTGTATCTTTCATCAAAACAATTACCATATATCTTCATTGATTTATCCATTTATTTCGAAGTCATTATTTAAAGCTATCTCATGATTGCATAATGCATCAAAATGATTTTTTGAGAGAGAACAGAGCAACTACACTAATGCAACAAAATGAAAAGACAAAAATTAAAAAAAAAAATCACTATTGCATGAATTACCCTAATTTGACTTTCATGTTGCAAAAGTATATGAACCCGTTGTAATAAGGAAATCGTGTATTAGAAAAATATTTAGGTAGTAGGGGAATGACAAAAATACATGATCCTTTTACTTCCCAAAACTACAAACCAAAGAAATTATAGTAAAAAATAAAATAAAATAAAATAAAACATGGGTAGTCCAACCCAATAAAACTTTTCCAATCCCATTCATGTTTATTAATCCTAGATTATGGACTAGACAGTCACCTTTTTCTTTGATACTAAAATTATCAATGTGAATAACTTTATAATATTTATTTAATATTGAGACTATCTCTA
Source organism: Sapria himalayana (assembly GCA_029783825.1). Taxonomy (NCBI): domain Eukaryota; kingdom Viridiplantae; phylum Streptophyta; class Magnoliopsida; order Malpighiales; family Rafflesiaceae; genus Sapria; species Sapria himalayana. The sequence goes on along the minus strand of JAREIK010003184.1, from coordinate 83,624 downwards.
ATTTAATGATGTATTATACCAATATGTTTGGAATTAAAATAAAAAATATGATCGAAATCAATGTGTATGACACTTTGACTAGCACATTTTACATGGTAACTTCTTTGGTATATATTAAGTTAAGTGGTAACATTCTTCATCCAAAATAACACTTTACAAGCTTTTATCACTCCTATAAACTATTCTTTTATAATGAAAAAAATACACTTTTGAAGTATGGATTTCTAAGAGACATCACATCCACCATATGTGATGAGGTATCATGAGGTAGACCTATGAATGTTTATGTCACCTACCATATCGACATCAATGTAACACATGAATTAAAGATTGACCTATCAAAAACAAAATTTAAACCATAGGTTCCATGAAGATACTTCAAAACCCACTTGACCACCTTCAAATGTCCTCTTCTAGGAGTATTCAAGTAATGATTGATACTGTAAACTTCATTGGTCAAGCCATGATGAGTATATACCATAATATACATCAAAACTCTCTACTACAAAAAAAATTGTTACTCTATTCATATAAATTCACTCATTATCAGATGTGAGACTCCGACAGGTAGAATGTTAAAAATGTCAAATAAGAAGACAATTAATTAATTTGGTACCATTCATATTAAATCGTTCAAGGAGTCTCATTACATATTTTTCTTATTATAAGAAAAATACCCTCACTTGGTTGTCATGGGTGGTTCATGCCAAGGAGAAGCTTAGTTTGATTCAATCCTTTCAAATTGAAGGATCAATTTAGAAGATCTTTCATGTGTTTATGTCAAGTATACATGTACTAACAATACATAAATTTAATCTACATGTAATAAAAATTTAATGAAGTTATTTTTAGAATAATGATAAATAAACACACAATAAGCAAAAATGATATTATGATAACCAAGACATTCAATAACAACATCAAATTTTATATATCATTGTCGAGAATCTCGATTAAGACCATAGAGACGCTTTCTTTATATAAACATATAATTCTTTTCAATCCTGATTATAGACCTTTTAAGTAGTTTCATTTTAATTTTTCCTCCAAATTAATATGTAGGAAAGTAGTAATAAATTCATTTATCCTATCTCCAAGTTGTCAAACCTAGAATAACACAAGTAGAAACCATTATGATAACAAGTGCAAAATTTTCATAATTGATACCTAAAAGTGAAGCTCTTTACTATCAACATTGCTTTAAATCTAGGAGTAGAAGAATCATCTTGTTGTTTCAACCAAAGCATGCACCTATTTTTCAAGGATTTCTTATATTCAAGAAGTGTCATAAGACCATATGTATGATTGTTACGTAAAGCTTGTATTTTTTATTGCATTGCTTCCAACCAATAATCCTTGTGATCATTTAAAATAGTTTTTCGTAATATTATGGATCTCTGCCATAAGTATTCATAGCATATTTATGAGAAGGATGCTTAGTTGAAGGTTTGATAACTCTACCAAATCATTTCAATGGAATTAAGGGAGTATCACAAGGGGCTTTGAGATGATTCTTGCTTGTGTTTGAATACACCAATCCTTGTGGAAGCACAATTAATAATAGTGCTTTCAGCTTAGGTCTGAATATCAGAATCAAAATATTTGAAGGAGAAGCAGTAATTCAATCTCTTCTCTATTAGTTTTAAAAACTCTTTTTTAGGTTTAATAATATAAACGATAGATTGATTTTATAGGAACAAAATATATTTACATCTAATTAGTTTCATTTCTATGAGATCATAAAATATATATCCAATATCTTTCTACTGATATCTAACATAAAAATATTGTGACATTCAGAATGATTCTTTGATCTCTCATTTTTTGAAAGATGAACAAAAGCCTTGCACTCCAAACTTTAAAAATGATTATATAATAGAATTTTCCACATTATACAAATCAAGGAGTTCTACAAAGTCAAACACAAGTTGAGCTTGGAGTACTTGTTGTGCCAATTGATATAGGAAAAGTGATTAGGACCATTAATGCTCTTATTGGACATATCCAACAAGCATGAGTTGAGAGTTACATGAGAGTACTTTACTCACAAAGTTAAAGAGGATCTATCAATGTCATACTAATATTTCTTGGAGGATTCTCTTACATGAATTCGACAACCAAATTTTTCTAAGGCCTTGATGATGATTACATGTATTGGTCTTGTTTGAGAGGACATCTTAAATACCCTATATATATCATTTATGCAATGGAATAGAATATAGAATATTTTTCTTTAATAACTTATTTATTTTTTATCAAGATTTCATGTGATATTCAGTTAAGCCTTATCTATCAGTCATTCATAATTGATTGTAAGATTTGCACTATACCAAGGTTTTTCTTTTGATTAAGCAATGGGTTAAGATATTTATTTAAATATAATTTATAGAAAGATATTGGTAATTAAATATGTTTACAAATATCATTATTTCTTAATGGGGTTTGTATCATTTGATATGAGAGCTCAACTATAATCTCAAATTATATTTTTTTTCATTTTGTTCAAAATATTAGACTTTCATTTATTTTGTCTTAAGTGTCAAGTGATCAAAGATGAGAGAGAACGTAAGTATTCACCATATATATTCATACAGAAATCATGTTTCACCATAGAGATAAGAATATTATGAAAGGTGCTAATCCAAAATTAATAAATATTATTTGTGAAATAAGACATATGATGAAGGATGAACAAGGGTATATTGATGAATGGTTGGATTGTGTATAGAATGAAGATTTGGATCAATCAAAGAATACTCCAAAATAGAAGGAAAAAATTTAATTGAGAGAGTAGACTAATGATTACTAGGGAGGGTATAGAAGAGAGTATGAATATGAAGATGAACTATCTTCAATCATTGATCATGTGAGATGTGGGTAGTTTAGATAAGTTAGGAAGCCAGAAGATAATAATCTAGGCAGAATTAAGATGAAAAATTTTCATTCCAATGCAAAAATGATGCGAAAACATTCCTTAAATGGGAAAAAATGATGAAGTAGGTTTTAAATTATCACAATTTATATAACTTGAATTAGGTAAAACTAATACCTATTGAATTTATTGATGATAAAATTATTTGGTTGGATAAACTAGTAATGAGTAATAGACAAAATAGAAAACTTGTAATAGAGGTATGAGAGGAAATGAAAATGATAATGTAAAAAAGATTTGTTCTAAACCATTACTATTGAGGCATTTATAGAAAGTTATAAAGTATAACACAAGAGAGAAAATGTGTAAACTTGATCATAAAAAAGAGAAGATTGATATGATTCAAGCAAATATGAAAGAAACTAGTGAAATTGCCATCACTAGATTCCTAGCTGAATTAAATTACGAAATTACAAATGTGGTATAATAATATTATTATTTAGAGTAGGAAAATATGATGTATATGATAATCAAAATTACCATCAGACCAAGGCAAAGGAGAACCTCGTGGACAAACTATAGCTTGGAAAATATTATCTAGAAAAACAAGTTATATAAAGAAGGAAGAAAAAATAGAAGACCCATGGTTTAAAGCAAGTCCAAAACATGAATTTGGTAATCATGGTTCTAATGATGAAGTTAAAACTTCTGCCACTCAAAATTTTGATATAAATGTTTCAAGTACAATAAGAGATTACATAACAAGTCAATGTCTAAAGAAGAGAGTTATGATAATGAAAGGCAATAGAAAGCCCGAAACTGATAATGAAAAAATATACAAAGTCAAAGTCATCTTCATATGATGTACATGAGAAAGAAACAGTTAAGGAAAAATTATTAGTAATAAAAAGAACTCTATGTAGGCAATACAAAGAAAAATATGATGAAAATTAGTGAGAAAACCTATTTGATACTATATCATCTCAATAATAAGATATGTAAAAGAATCAGGGTTATCTAATTATTATGGCTAGAAATGTGTAGCAAAAAAAGGTTTTATTATACAATTGGAATAACAATGGGTAAATTGTATCTTGCTCTTATTCTTATCTAAGCCAACAACATGTGCACTAAAAAGTAGCCAAGCTTAAAGTGATATTGGTAACGAATTTTATTCTCAAACATGCTATTTTTTTATGGATGACTAAATTGAACAAATTGAGAACCAATGATCAATAATATTATGTGCTAAAGAAGATAGACGATACGAATTCTATGTTGAAATGGAAAATGTTAAATATTATCTTTTGCATATTTTTTTGCAACTTAATGTAAGGTAATATAAAGCATTGGACTAGGATGTCCATTGTGTTATATGAGCAATAATTATTTCATCTACTCAATAAAAAATCATATCCATAAGGTGATGTTTGTTGCCTCCATCTACCTTAAATGGGTTGAAAGAAATAAGTACTTTAAGAAAAAGAAAAAAAGAACTTTAAGCAATCTATAAGATGATCAAAACTAAATCGTTTATTATGTTTAGACAAATATGTAAATAGTTTAGATTGCCTTTAATACTATTTTGTGCAGATTTTGATATAATATTTTACATTAATTATCAAAAAAATTGATAAGATATGTAAAATAATTATTGGTGTGTGTTGTACAAATATTACAAGCATAATTTTGACATAAAAATTAGGAATGCCCATATCTTGTTTTATAAAAATAATTAAGGTAAACATTTAATGCACATAGAATTTCATGTAAAGATTATAAAAAATGAGAAATTTTTAGCAATTAAAAAAATTAAATTTTTGAATATATATGTTTATTTTTCTAGGATTTGTTTTGTCATGCATTTGTCTAGGGTTGCAAATTGGGTAGGTTGGGTCGGGATGAGGGCCAACCCAAACCTCGCTTGAATTCACAAAATGTGAACCCGAACCCAAACCATTCCGAGTTTCAACCTGAGATACCAAGCTAACCCAACCCGAAGTAAAATTATTAACTGGGCTTGGGCTTGTGCTTGGGCTTGGGCTTGGGTTGGGTTAAGATTGGATCGGATTGGGTCAACTTCAATCAAGTCGGATTATTTGAGGGATTACAATAATTAAATTAAAAATATTTAATTTTCTTATTTTACTTAAAAGATATTAATTGAATATAAATAATCAAGTATCATTATAATATAAATATTTTTGAATATAAATCATAATATATTAATATTTATCAATTGACAATTATTATCCAACATAATTTTAATTAAATGTGTATAATTATTATCATCAACAAATATTAAAAGTAGAACAAAAAATAATAATAAATTAATACTAATTTGAAAATTTGATTCTTTGAAATTAATTATATAAAAAAAAAAGATTAAATAATAAAAGTTAAAATCAAAAATATCAAATATTCCAAGTATATAATGTAAATCAGATTAAAATCCAAAATAAAATAAATTTGTCAAAAATTTTTCTTAATGCTTACTACATACTAAAACAACATTGCTTATCCTTCCATTATGAAACAATTTATAAAAGATGCTAGTATTTAATAATAATCTAATAATTATAAATAATAAATACTAAGTAAATAAATTATTATTAAATAAATAATTTTAATAAAAAAATAAAAAAATAAAAATATATATATAAGGTTAACAGATATTTTGAAAATAGTTTATTACCTTAGATATAAAGCTGCCAACTTCCACTTCAAAGTTCCGAGTATTAAAAAATTTCAAAAAATTCTTTATAACTTACAACATAAAAATATCAAATATATTTAGAATTATATATAGTTATATATACATATATACGATCTGAACAAACAATACATTTTAAGAAAATAAAAAAATAACTAAAAAAATAGGACATTTGTATTAAATTCTTGAAGGAATTCAATTTCAAAATAATAATAGTTAATTTCGTGGTTTGCTTCTTCTTTTATCCTAAGATCCTCAAACTAATATATATATATATTAGTAGTGTCGTATGTTGAGGGTATTGTCATATGTTAAGGGTAGCATAATCTGACAATGGATTAATTGGAACTACAAAATATCAATAATAATGGTGAGCTATATAAATAATGGAAGCAAAAATTAAAATAGCTTAAAAGAGAGAAATCACAATCCTATAACTATCTAATACGGTGAAAAATAAAGTCCAATATGCAACAAAGGTAAATCAAGTAATTTGTACTAGAAACTTATTCACACGTACAAGAAGTCAATTAGATGTATCAAATGACCCGGTCTGGTTTTAGGTGGCCCAACCAAACCACCGGGCCATGCTTGGCCCAACACTACATAATATTTTTATTAAGGATAATGGCAATTATATAATATGATCAATTATATTTTTATTCAAGACAATCATAATTTTTATAAAAGTATGAAATAAATAATTATTTTAGAATTCAGTACAGATATAAAATTAAGGATAATGACAACAATCACCTACATAATATTTTAGATTCAATTGCTAAAAAATCAAGTACCCATTTTGTTCTTCAACAAAATGGATACTTGATTTTGATAGTCTTTATTTTGATAGTCTAACAATGAAACACAATCGCTAATCTAATATTTCAAAAAAAAAAATAAAACACATAAAAATCAATTATTTTTCTCAAATAAAAAATTTAAAATAAAATTATTACTAAAACTTATAACTAGATAATATAACAAGTATACATCTTCACAAATGACTTGAAAAAGATTCAATTACTTTTATTTTTTCTAAACTTTGTGTTTTGGATTTTTACATACTAGCTTGAAAAATATGTTTGTTTACAGCTTTTATTTTTATTTTATCTTTGTTTATTTTACTTTATTGCATTATCAATTGGAGCAAACAACTTGAGGATTACCCCCCAATCCAACTAAGTCATTATATAAGAGCTTCCCTTATACATATTTATGTATATTTGAAGTTTTTTGAATTGGTATATTTTTTTATTTAGTTTTTAACATCTTTTATTATTTCAATAATGATATTCTAAAACATTCTAGAATATCTTTATATATATATAGTTTCATGATTGTCTCCATGACAAATACCATGAATACTATTTTTATTGAAATTCTAAAAAAAATTAAATAAGAACAAGAAATTAATACATGAGTTACTACAAAAAAAATTAATTTTGCTCTATTGTCACAACTAGAGTTCACTTTATCTGACCAAGAAATCTACCTTACATTCTTCATTCAATATATTCATGTAAAATACTAACAAATTCCATAGGGCATGAGACGAAATTGTTGCTACTTAAAAAAAAATCATGCTGATAACTGTTACACTGACCAAATATTTGACCAAAAAAGCTAATGATTTGGTTTGGGTACCCACTTAGTTGTCAATGGTCTAGAGAGATTAATTTGTCATGCAAATTGATACTTTCTTTTGGTTTATGTTTCACAAGAAGCTTTGAAAGTAAACCTTAAGCGAACATTAAGAGAAAATTTCAGTGAGGTATACCAAAGCCTAAAAAGAAACTGAAACTCAACTCAATATTCAACAATTTATGAATTTAACAGCATACCTCAGAGTTTCCATTAACATAGCCTAATCATCATCACTCTCTGCCTTAACATCCTGATCTTTGAACAAGTCTTGGGGAGGGTCATACACCAACATGCCAGGGAAGAGATCCAAGAAGTCTTTTTTCACCTTCACTCTTAATTCGGGATAGGGTATAAGGCCTTTCAAAATCACACGAAAAGGCAGAGACAATGGTTGATCAGGAGACTGTCTCATTTCTTCATATATGCTCATTGCTTCTAAAGGTAGCCCACCATCCAGAAATGCTCTAATAATGTCCCCAAATGTGTGCTGGTCAAACCCAACTTTCTCACACTTCAAATCATTCCATATCTGCTTTGCTTCTTCAGCTTTTTGGTTTCTTGCAAGCATCATAAGCATATCTCTGTGAAAATACATGTCTGGACGATACCATATTTCCTTGCGAACAACATCATACAGCTAGAAAGCACATGTGGATATCAACTAGAAGAAAAATATCACGGAATTTATAGAACTTATCATGAAAACATTGTTTGGGCTACAGTGGAAATACCATTAGCAAGTTATTGAATTGAGAAACGGACAAACAAACCTTCATGCAGAGAAACACTTGGTCTTGCCTTTGGAACTCAACAAGAACAGAAAAGAGATCAGACTTGAGCAATCGAGATATGCGAAACTTGATGAACCAATCCAGGCGAGCAGGATAGGATTGCAGCCTTTTTAGCTCCTTGGCTGCATTTAATCCCTCTTTCCCCATTTCCTTCCTTTTATTTCTCCTCCATATGGACAAACTTGGATTAGAACTTCCGTTTGAAATGCGGCATAGTGACCAACAGGACCCCTCCTGTTGGAGCAGGGTGTTCTTTAAACGAAGCATAGGATCACTGGGAATTAAGAGCATGCAAACGCCATCAAACTACGGATTTCTTTTATTTTGTTTATTGTTTTTGAGAAAGAAAAAAACTGTTGCTTTCGTAACCCCTGATCAGCAACAAAAAATCTGAAAATTAAGCAGCGTCAGCGAGGGAAAACTTGATGGGAAGAAAACTACCGCATTTCGATGGGACCTCCACCATTGCTCACTGGAGTGATCATGAAGGATGGCTCCTAGCACAGTATGCGCCGTTATCAAAGATGGTTGCGACATCAATGTTCAGCTTCCAGTGACCATTGATCACTGGCTTCCCGTTGAAAGAAGATTGCGCCAAGGTAGATAAAACACGTCTTTGTATTCCTGATTCTAGAAACCATCGAGAAGTAATTTCTCAGAATCATGTTATGAGTTATGACCGAGTCCCGTTGAAATAAATCGATGTCAGTTGTCCTCGTGCGGGAGACTTTATTTCAATGATGTTTAACTTGAGAGGTATCACCATAACTTCATTAAAGTATTTTCATCACTAATAATTAATGTGAAAATTAACAAAATTTGTGGTGTTTTTTTTTTTTTTTTTTGCTATGATCAACTGATCATCATAGATTAAAATAGGGAGAATTATGTTTTGAGGTGTTTCCCCATAAATTTTTTAGATTTAGAAACTAACATTTTGATTTTTTTTAAAAATTCACAAAACTAAAAATATATTAAAAATAAGTACACCTAAATTCGTAAGTCCTAAACTACCTCGCCCGAGCCCTCACCCACGCCCTCGCCCATCATCCCTCACTCATGCCCTTGCCCCTCGCCCTCTCTCGCCGCCCAGCTCCGAGAACTCGAAGGAGCTTTATGCCGAGCTCCAAGAACTGGAAGGAGCTTGGTGTCGGGCGAGGGCGTGGGGGCGAGGGCGTGGGGCGAGGGGGCGACGGCGTGGGGCAAGGGGGCGAGGGCGTGGGGCGAGGGGGCGGGGGGCGTGGGGCGAGGGGGCGGGGGGCATGGGACGAGGGGTCGGGGGCGGGGGGAGAGGGGGCGAGGGCGTGGGGCGAGGGGGTGGGGGGCATGGGACGAGGGGGCGGGGGGAGAGGGGGCGAGGGCGTGGGGCGAGGGGGGGGGGGGCATGGGACGAGGGGGCGGGGGGAGAGGGGGCGAGGGCGTGGGGCGAGGGGGTGGGGGGCATGGGACGAGGGGGCGGGGGGAGAGGGGGCGAGGGCGTGGGGCGAGGGGGTGGGGGGCATGGGACGAGGGGGCGGGGGGAGAGGGGGCAAGGGCGGGGGATAGTTTAGGACTTACAAATTTAGGTGCACTTATTTTTAATTTATTTTTAGTTTTGTGACTTTTTAAAAAATTTCAAAATGTTAGTTTCTAAATCTTAAAAATTCTGGAGAAACAGCCCAAAACATAATTCTCCCATTAAAATATACATGTCTAATATTTGTTCAAATTAAGTTATTAAACTCCAGCAAATTGCGAAAGTGATGACATTGACGATGAAATATTTTTAAGGGGGAATTATGTTTTGAGGTACTCTCCCAGAAATATTAAAAAAAAAATAAAATTGATCTTTTGAAATTTGAAAAAAAAAAGCACAAAACTATAAATAAATTAAAAATCAAGGCACTCAAATTCATAAGTCCTAAACTACCCTCGCCCCTCTCTCCCCTAACCTTCACCCTTGCCCCTTGCTCTCATCCTTGCCCTTGCCCCTCGCCCTCATCCTTACTCTCATCCTTGCTCTTGCCCCTCGCCCCTTGTCCTCTCTCTTGCCCCTTATCCCTATTCCTCGCCCTTGCTCTTTGCCCCTCGCCCCTCGTCCTCGCCCCTCGTCCTCGCCCTAGTCCTTGCCATCGTCCTTGCCCTTATCCCTTGCCCTTGCCCCCTCGCCCCTCTCCACGAGCTCCTTCATGGAGCTCGTCGAGCTCCAGTGAGCTCCATCGTCGAGCTCACTGGAGCTCCATCAAGCTCCACGATGGAGCTCATGGAGAAGAGCAAGGGGAGATGGGTGAGGGGCAAGGGGAGATGGGTGAGGGGCAAGGGTTGATGGGCAGGACAAGGGTGAGGGGTAAGAAAGAGGGGCGAGGGTAGTTTAGGACTTATGAATTCTAGTGTCCTAATTTTTTTAATTTATTGATAGTTTTGTGATTTTTTTTTCAAATATTAAAAGTTAAGTTTCAATTTTTTTAATATTTTGGTGTGAGTACCCCAAAATATAATTCTCTCTATTTTTAACATAATATAGAAGTAAGTTTTATTTATATACATGCATAGCGATCATAAATTCTATAACATTAAACTATAAAGCTCTAATTAAATTAGCATTCAATCATCCAATCCAACTATGTGAATATGATGTTAAATCTCAAAATAAATGTGTTGCGGCTTATGACAATAGTGTTCATGATATGGTATCCTTATCTGTAACAAAATATAAATTTGATTAATGAAACAAGATTCAAGCTTCAGAAAAGAAAAATCCACAAAAACTTTTAAGTGATTTGCATGTTCATAGTGTTGGGTATGTTCAAGTAGGATAGATTGATTTGGTTTAACTTGTATTTTATTTATTTCGTTTAGTTTTAAATTAAAATAGTAATATATAATTATAATTTTAGACCTATATGTTTTATTTTATTCAATTATTGATGTTTGCTTTTTTACATGTGAAATAAATAATGGATAAAGAACATGTAATAATTTCTTACATTTTGAAAATAATATATAAAATAAAAAAAAAACTATTTATTTTATTTTATTCTTACCATTTTCCTGCACCCAAGATGACGAGGAGTGCCCTTCCAATTCAAAGTAAAACACGTGTAATACATGTACATGTGTTTTTTTTTAAGAAAAAACTATTAGACACGATTCTAAAAATAGTTTCATAGTGTTGATATTGATGTTGGGGTTTGATTTTGAATAGAACCTTTCTTCTGCCCAAAAACCATATATTGAGCTTTATTGAATCATTGCTAATTAAAATGATGATGCATTAAAGGATAACAATTCTAAAGAAGTATATGTATTAATATTTGGAGTATTTATCTAAAATCTCAAGTTTAGATATTTGTTCCTGAAATTTATAATTTATATTAATATATGTGTTAGGGAGTCTTTCGCACACGTTTGATTCATGTAGGTAGTTATAATTTTTTGTCTTTGAACTCTCTTCTTCAAAGTCATGGAATGAACTTTGAAATTTTGAGCTTATATTAATTGAATTGCATTGAATGTAATATGAATTTGTAATTTTGGTAAATTTCAAAATTTTAATTAAATAATTATAATAAAATAAATTTTGGACACACTTTGGTAATTAAAAAAGTCTGCAATTTTTAAAACAAAATAAAATATCACATTTAAGTTTTTAAAACTTAAAGTTTTAGTTGTGCCAAATCAATTTTAGTACCCAATAAATAGTATTAGAGCCTTTATTGAGAATATAATACAATGATACTGATGTGGTATCTGATTTATTCGATATCATCAAATTGATGATGAATTATTCTGATACCATTAAAGTGATATAGAATGTGAGTTGAGATTTGTCTGTTTATATATTTTATCTTTGGTTGAATATGACATTTCTTATCATGAATGACAACTCCTTGATAATAAAGTTAAATGCAACTAAATATTTTATTTTGAAAAATTGGATGTATGATTATATTGGCATCAAATAGTTGTATGACCATGTGATTGAAAACCCAAAACTTGAGAGTATGATTGTACAAGATTGGGAATAATTGCATTAGATTGCCTTTATTATTCTATAATGAATAAGTATTAATATTTATTACCGTGTTAGCAAAGAATTGAGGACAAATAAATTATGGTTGAAATTAGAGTCTATGTATGAAGAAAAATCTGTTTAGAAAAAAATGTACTCATTAGACATTTGATTAGTTTAAAGTTTGGATAGAAATCAAATATTAGAGCATGTCAATATCTTTCAAGGATTGGTGAACCAACTATCATCTATGATGAATTGCCTATTTAGAAATAAATTATGGTAGAAATTGGAAGATGAGTTACTTGTATATATACTGTTCAATTTACTTCCAGGTAGTTAAGATAATTTTGTGGTTTCCTTGAATATGTTAGTACCATGTGGGATTGTATCAATGCACATTATCTTGAAAATTTTATTGATGGGGGATGCAAGGAGAAGAGAGAAATAAAGAGATTTTCATAGCATCCTTGTTTTTGAGAGACATGGTTGGAGCACTACTATGTATACACAGAGTGATAGAAAAATATATTCTTTCAAAAGTAAATTAAGAAATATAAAAATAGTCAAATATTATTACTATACTAAGTTGGGACATATTAAGAAAGACTAATATTCATTGAAAATATTACAATAAAAGCTCACATTAAGATAAACTTGAAAGATATATAAATATCATATTTAATGGTGACATCATGCTAGGTAGTGATGTTAATTTTATTAACCTAATGAATCATGTGGGGGATTTCTTGATTGATTAAAAAATTTTATTTCATATCATCCCACATATTGACTTATTTACTGTATACAATAACGATGATTATGACATAGTAAGGATAAACAATAATGAGAAACCATAGATATTGGGCATGAGAGATATTTGTCTATAAATATAGATTGGATATCATTTAAAACTAGAATTAGTGTGAACCTAATGTTCATAGCCATGTTGGATGATATGGGATACATGAGTCACTTCTATGGTGGCTAGTAGAAATTAGTTAAAGATTCATTAGTTATTGTGAGGGATAAAAATGTGAGCACACTTTATGCCACTCTTGAGAGAGTGCATATAGATCATATTAATATTGTTCATCAAAATAGAAATATTAGTCTCTACATATAAGATTTGGTTATCTACGTGAAAATGGTCTTAAACTACTAGCTAGAAGGAATATCCTACTATTTAATGAGGGATCCTTTCTTGATGAGTATATATATTATATGGAGAAAAAAAACTCATATAGGACCATTTTACTCTCTCATCACTTAGAGAAGATCAAATATTCTCAAACTTATACATGCAAATGTTTACTCTATGTAGAATAAAATATTTGGTGGGATCATTTATTTTTTTATATTCATTGATGATCACATTAGGAAGATGTTGCTATATACATTGAAAACAAAAGATCATAACTTTCATGTTCATAAAAATTTTCACACCATAGTTGAGAAAAAGACTAGTAGAAAATTAATTTTAATATGTTCTGATAATGGGATAGATTATGTGAGTCCGTTTGAAAGTTAATATATATCCTATGACTTTAACCCTGAAAATATCAACCATGATATTTCTTGAATGGCATGGATGGGAGGATAAATTAGACTATTGTGAATATAGTTTGATGCATGATTTGTCATGGGAACCTTTTTTTTAGAATTTTGAGAAAAAGATATACATATTGGTTGTTAATTTAAACAACATGTGACCTACAATCGCCCTATGTGTCTATCCATCTTCCTTGATCACGGACACAAGGAATTCGAGTATATAATGTGGGTTTCCAGATTCATGAAGCTTGTTTAGAGTAGATATGTGACTTTTCTAGATTACCAATTAAGTTGTTGGGAGTCATTTGAACATGGAAGAGTTTAAACATTTAGAGATTGATATTCGCATAGATTTGATATTTCTTTTTTACAAATATCAAATAGATTAAGAAGGAGGAATGAGCTACATTGTGATATTTCTGAGAGACAAAATTTTCTAGATGATACCGAGCCATATGATTTACTAGATGATTCTAAGCCACAAGATGTGTTATTTGATAGAGATGTCAAACATGTCATGTCATGTTGGCACTATCCATTTTTTATGCTCATCCAGGCCACTGTGTCATGCCATTTTTAGCATTGGAATGCCTTTTGCTCATGTTGGGTTGGGTCATGCTAGATCATGCCAAGCTAGGTCAGGCACGGCCAAGCTAGCATAGTTCATTCTAGGTTGGCCTACCCAGGCAAGGCTGGTCATTCGAGACTAGCATGGGTTCAGTCTAGGATAGACTAGATCAAGTCCTTGATAGCCTGTTTGGTCAATCGGGTTGAAATCAGCCTCATGAGCCATTGTGTTGGGCTATGTCATATCGCACTTCTCATGCCACAAATTCTATCCTAGCACAGCCCAAGTTATCTAGGAGTCATAGCCAACATGAGGCTGGTCCAGGAATGACTCTAAACTAAGCCATGTCATGTCAAGCATGATTGAATCATGCCATACCTCATATAATGCATCATGCCATGCTCAGGCAGCCAAACCTAATTGACACCTCTACTATTCAAGGAGTTGATTGAACAAATTCTAGCTAGAACTAGGCAAGAATCAATTGTTCATCATGATTCACTATAGTGTAAGCTAAGAAAATTATTAAAAACTTACCAAGTATCCTCAATATTTCATGATTATATATTACTCATAAATTGAAATTCCAATAAGCCTAGGATATTTCAAGATGTTATCTCTCTTTAGAATAAAAAAGAATGGATTCTGGTTATGCAGGAAAAGATACTGAGATAAAGTTTCTTCATGCCTACTAAATTTATGATCTAGTATCCTTAACTAAGGAGAAGCAAACTCTACAAAATAAATATCTCTTCAAACTAAACCTAGGGATGATTACTCTCAATTAAAAGACAAGGCTTACTCGGTAATAAAGGGGTTTAGTAAAAATAAAAAAAAAAGAATTTTGATGAGATATTTTCTCAAATAGTCAAGATATCTTCTATTCAATTAGTTATGTGCCTAATGGCTAGCTTGAATTTAGAAATTAATCTTTATAAGCTAGCTCTTGCACATTGAATATAAATTTTACTATTTTACATCATGTTCTAGCATTTCGTCCAAGTTTATAAATGATGTAGTTAATTTATTTTACTATTCTTCTTCATTGATACCAAATAATTCATTGGGATTTAGTCTCTAAAGTATTTGATATACTAGTTGCACACATGAAGCGAAAGGTGAGCTAGTTTTCAAATTTTCCCTCTATTCAACCATGTACTAAAATTGTTGGGACAGCACTCTATTAGATTAATTAGAAATTTGACCCACCTCTTAATTTACTCTATGTTGGATTATTAGACGATTCTCCTAATTTTCTCACAATTTCAATAAATTCTTCGAAACATTTTGTTTACAAAATACTTTATTAGAAAAAATTTAAATGTAAATTATGATTATATGATTAAGATTAATGTCATAATCACTTAGATGTTTCTAATTCTATCAAATTGTGATAAGTTTCACAATACTAAACTATTTTTATATCTTAGTATTCATATATTATAATTATTAATTCATTTATCTAGTAATTAATTTTAGATATATTATATAAAGTGATTGAGAAATAAAAATGTATAGCCAATGGTAAAAGTTATGATTGAAAATTAACCTTATATCAATATGTATAACATGAAATTTGTTTCCATATAATTATTCTGGTCATAACATATTTATAAGATGTCATTTCATATTAAAAAATTATTCTCACATAGGAACAATCAGTAATATTTTAAATAACATATATAAATTTTTCTTTCCATTTCATGTCATATAACAATTTTCATATAGAGAAAATCAAGCATATAAAATATATAATATGCATCATTCAAATTTAATTGACTCTTTATAAGGTTATATTTTCATTCACAAAATCAATTTAACAATTAAAAAAACATAATTTTTCAAATTACTAACCTCTTAACGCAATGCTAGATGCACATAATAAAAAACTTATCTCAAAATACTTTTTAGACCTTAAAGAGATAAAACTATGAAAGTCTGTTGGTTTGGATCTTTCTTTAATTAAAAAATACAAAATTTTGTTTAATTCCAACTATACATGTTACTATACTAGTTTGTTTTATCTACTTAGTTTTTGTTTACTCATCTTCCATCAATCATTCTAATGCCTAAGCATATGGATCAGGTTGCCTAGATATATGTCTAGCCACATACTCATGCTTGTTTAAAACCCTTTTATTCCATGCTATCTATATTGATACATAGACACATACTTATTTTCACACATCCACTCTTTAATGTACCTCTTCGCCTTCACTCGTGCATATATTATTGAACACATACACATTCACTTATATGTTATCACACTACTGCACCCATGTATCTAGAGGCACTCACATGCATGTCACTCAAATGCACGTGTACACAAATAAACACACTTATTCATTCTACCTAAACACACACACACACACACACATTTGTATGCATATCTAATATATATATATATATATATATATAGGGGCTTTCAAACATACCATATGGGTATGACTATTATCTTACATCCTACCTCACATAAAGACATGCTTTATACAAAAAGACTTTTATTTCCTCATTCATAGTCCATTCCAACCTCAAACATTACTTTATACTTGTCTTTCTTGGATGATGACATGCAATATCACAATATCTCTATGATTTTAGTCATACTTAATGTTTGCCAGTGCAGTCATTTTTGAAATAAATCCTTGAAGCAGATGTGTAATGAAAAATGTTGGAATCTTTATGCAAATCAAAGACATGCCCATTAAAAGGCTTGAGATGGTTATTTTTGGATTCTATTTATACTTAAATCTATGTTTGACTAAAAACTATATTTTTAGTCAAAGACCAAAATTATTTTGTCAATTTATTCCTTGAAGGGCTTGGGTGGTCATATCAAATTTTGTGTCAGGTTCTTTAAATATTTATCTATGATTAAAAATCTATATTTTTCTAAATAATTTTAATGTGAAACATTCACTAATTTTTGTTCTTATTTTTATTTTTTAAAGATCAAAATCATTTTTTCACTATATGTTGTTGTGAGTTTTGATGTTTAACAATTTTTATTTTAATCATTATGATTAGCAATTATAATATTTTATATTTATGGATTAATGATTATGATTAATGATTATATTTATGGAAAAAAAGACTGTATTTCTTTCATGTCGCTTGATTATGATTAATGATTTTTATTTTATATTGTTGTGAGTTGTGATATTTATTTTTTTAGTTTTTTTAATTGGATTGGATAATGATTAAATATTTTATATTTATGGATGTGTTTTTTTGATTATTAAACTTTGTCATTTGTGATTTGTGTTAAAGAATTTATTTTGCTTGTGATTTATGTGAAATAAATAAATAATATAATGTCGTAAGCACAACTCATAATTGGTAACTTAAAATTTAAAATATGTAAAAAAAATTAAAATCATAAATCTGCAACTGGAGGCTATGAGGTTAGTTGAGTCATCCTTGGACTCTCAATGATTGGTTAACCTAGTTGGCTAGTCCTAGGCTCCTAGCTAGGTTGGCATATCTAGGCCTGAACTGGCATGACCCAACATGGCCTGGCATGACTCGGCATCACCTAGCACGGCCCAATCCAAATTTGGCCATACTCGGGCTGGACGGATCATACTAACATGGCACAACCCATTTGACACCTCTAATATTAGGCAAGCTTGGCTCAGCTCAGTTTTAAATGAGTAGGCTCAAGCTCGGTTCGAGCTCGTAGAATTTGAAAATTAGAACTCAATCTTGGCTCGAGCTCATTCATGAGTTGCTTGAGCTTGCTCACCAAATGCTTATTTATATCAAGCTCGAGCTTGCTAGCTTTTTAGCTCATGAGCTCGAGAAAAGGACAGTTTAAAGCTCGACAAAAAACTTGTTTTGAGCTCATTTAGCATGCTCATTTAGAGCTCATTTACATCGCTTATTTCAAACTCATTTAGATAGCTCGTTTAAGGCTTGTTTAGAGCTCGTTTAATGTTTGTTTAGAAATTATTGCTAATATGAAAATATTCAAAATAAACCTTAAAAATACAAATCAAATATTACATAATTATACATATTTAAAGAAAATGTTCATCCAAAATAACCAACATACAATTAAATTAAAAAGATTAGATAATTAAAATTCGATTAACTTTATTGAAGTCAAAAATTAAATTATCTATCATGTTCATTAATCAATTGTAGGAAAATTATGTTTTGCATCAAAAATAAAATAATAAAAAAAGAGATTTTACCGCCTATAAAAGAAACAAATTTTACATATAAAACAAAAAAAAACATTCTTACATA
This sequence comes from Sapria himalayana, assembly GCA_029783825.1. Lineage (NCBI taxonomy): Eukaryota > Viridiplantae > Streptophyta > Magnoliopsida > Malpighiales > Rafflesiaceae > Sapria > Sapria himalayana. The sequence goes on along the minus strand of JAREIK010003184.1, from coordinate 65,237 downwards.
ACATATCCAACAAATCCTCACATTCATTATGCAAAAATTAAAAATATAAGCAGCCCTATATTCATAATGCAACATATCACATTTTTAAATGACAATTTTACTACAAAATTTTACCTCTCTCATTTATATGAATATTGGTATGCTCATAAAATAACTAATTATATAGAACATTGTAAAAGAAAACAAAGAGATGAGATATTGAGAAAGATTGTTACCACCACATCCACATACAAAGATAACTTGATTAGGATCAAACAAATCCAAAACTCAAGCTGCATCCACCAAATTTTTAATCAAGTTGATGTCAAATTTCAAAATGCACTATCACACAAACACACATATAATACCTCTGCATAATCAACTTCAAGTGATAGGTATTTGAACCTCTTTAATGTCCTCTTGATCCTAAAATAAAGTACAACAAGTATAAAAAAACCAATAGCTAAAATACCAAAAAATTAAAATTAGATATAAGATACAAAGTATAAGATATTGCCTTTAATTTTCTCTTTATCCCATAGTGGCCATGTATCCAATCTACATAGCATAATAAAACTTAATAGCATTTGCTTTTAAAGATGCAAGGTATGGATCAATGCCCCCCCTCCCCCGCCCTTCCATAGTAAATGCAGATTTCAATACTATAGACGTATTTGGAATTGACAAAAAATTGCTTGCTATCTTTGATAATACTTTGAACTTTAGACAATTTATCTTCCACCACTCTAATACATTGAAATTTGAATCATCATCACAAATATAAACACATTATTCTAAATATACATCTAAATTCTGATTTCACTTGTTTAATTGATGATTTAATATTTCTAATATAAGTATAGTTTTTCCTTTGACCCCAACATTGGAAGATTCTTTTTGAATCTCAGCTTGACCTTCTTTTTCATCACCCTTTGCTCTATGAACTTCAACATAATCTTTATAAAGCATGTGCAATGTATCATGAATAGTAGTAACATGCTCAATCTTATCAACTTCATATTACATATAAGGAAAACATCAATAAACAAATTGCATCTTATTTCTAGGATCTTAAACTATAGCACAAATTATCAATAAATTGCAATCACCCCAATATTTATCAAACTTTGCATTTATCTTCCTTGCAATGGAGTGCATAAAGCCATTTTGAGCATTGTATTTTTCATCCAATAACTTTTTGACATTATAATGCTCATGAAGAAATAGATTTGAAGTTGGATATTTTATCAAGTTTTAATTGAAAAATATAAAAAGAATGTAAATGAAAAAAATGATAAAATATTAGTGAAATAAAATAAATAAGAAATATCTATAAAATTTTGATAACGTCATAAAAATTTTCTAAAAAAGAGAAAACTTCAGCAATTTTCATCCAATCCTTTTCATTAGGAAAAAAACATGTAACTCAAATCTCTCTATGCATATCTTGGAAAAACATCATTAAACACTAAGGCACTTGACAATATAACTTATGTTGCATTCCATCTAGTGCAACAATCAAGGATAAGTAGCTTTGAAGGAAACTTTAATTGCATTACAATATCCCACAATATATTTAGTCGACTCTTTGATTGTATTACATACTTAATGCTTTTCCATACATTCTTAATGATCTCTCCAATCTCAGACAACCCATCTTGGACTAATAGATTTAAAATATGGGCACAACATCTTACATGAAACAACTTTCCACTAAGGAGAATCTAATTTTTGTATGAAAGATTCTCTTTCAACATGCAAACAACAACATTATTGTAAGATGCATTATCAACTGTCACTATCCAAACTTTTTATTCGATCTCTCAATCAACTAAACATTTTCTTAATGCATCAGAGATAGAAACTCCAGAATGAGGTGGATGTATATTTCAAAAATTGAGAACACGTTTCTAAAGTTTCTAATTTGAATCTATGAAATGAGAAGTGACAACCATATATGAAATATTTTGATTAGTTAATTTTCATAAATTGGTAGTTACTCTTACTTTATTTGTAGATTTCAATAAGGTAAAAACTTTTTTCTTCTCCATTTCATAAGTAGCAAAATAATCTTTTCTGATTATTGCACGATTAACTGATTGATAATGATGAGTTGCAGTCTTCAATAAATTAAAAACTTCATGCTCCATAAATGAAAATTATAACACATGAACCATAATCATATGAGATAATACCTGTTTGATCTTAGATCGGCCATATTTAAAAATTTGCACCTTTGCTATAATTTTAGATTCTGAAAAAGTGGTTTTAATTATTAATTTGTTTTGCTTGGACAACTTTATTTTTCTCCTCTGACAACTCTCTAGGTGCCTATTATATTGAGTTTTAGGACCACCCTTGTTTTACGTAAAATAACTCTTACAATGAATACATTCTACCTTCTATGATTTGTCAGGAAGTGTGACTATATAAATTCATTCTACACTCTGGAAGTAAACTTTCTTTTCTTTGCACACTTGGTATCATCATCTTGAGTATCTTCAATATTATCAACCCCAACAACACCGACACTTGTAGAAGTTGCATTTTTCATATTTAAATTAACATGTGTTGCATCAACAACTACAATAATGTACGTCCATATAATACTTGTTTGTCAATTTTGTGGGGATAATAGATTGGGAGAAAGATTGTCTGATATTCTCTTGATTAGAATTTATCACAAACTATTTGTTCTAACAATTAAGTAGAAATTGAAATAATTAGGAAAACAAAAACAAAAAAAGCTTTGAAGATGAATATAGAAGCAATGAAAGGCACTTGTAATTGGAAATTTCTTTGTTCACTTCCTTCACACCACCTTTAATAAACATCAGCCCCACCGCGACCTAATTCAAGAACCAGTTCTATCACATTCAACTACTAGCTCAATTTGCCTTTATAATTATATTTGGGGGCATATAATGTGATACTACAAATTACTAAGATGAATACTACGACATCATACACCATCAAAGAAGAAGTCTATGTGTGTAGATATCAAGCATGAAAATGTTTGTTTATCAAAATCACAAATAAAGAGTCTAAAATGAACTTCAGTGAAATATATTTTTTTGTATTCTTCTTTTTTGTGAAAACTCTTCATGCTTTATGTCACAATCAATGTCATGAAAATCTCTCATAGTTTCACAATAAATTATTTATATTAATTATTAGCAGCAATAACATCTCTAACAAATATGATATAAAAAAATTATTGCTCATGAACATTAAGTGATATCAAATAGACCCAAGGGGTATTTCTAATGTTATTACATTTCTAACTTAATTTGCCTGAAAAACAACTATGCAAGGCATGGAAAAACATAATCATAGTCAAGTTTACACTTTATAGAATTGGAAAATATACACTAGTGTATAATGTATATTGATTTAGACTTTCAGGCAATCCATTAATACAAATCATACAGCATAACGATATTAAGAAAATTAACATAATTTAGTAAAGACAAATGTGCCAATTAAATATACCTACTAAATTTTGATATATCAACACAACTAACAATGCATCCAAATACGAACATTCATGTTTATGAATTATAAACATACAATCAGCTTTTGGGAAATCCTTAACTTTGTGAATAATGATGAACTTTAATAACTCACAATATAATTCACATTACATCATTTATAGCATTAAATTTGTGAATAATTTATGTGTGTGTGTGTGTGTAAATATATATATATACACACACACACACATGCACAGAATATATATGTGTGTGTGTGTGTGTGGGTGGAATACCATAGAACTAACACAACTTATAAATTAGGTCACTTTGGTGACTAAAAAATCCACATTACATAGCTCCAAAACATCAATAACTCAATACTGATATATGATTGAATTGCTATATAAATACAATCTTATAATTTATAACATGTGTCACATTATTATTACAACATAATCCCAACTCATCACCAAAATTTTAACACAATAACTACATGATTGAATGGCTATACAAGAGTACATACAGAGCAAAAATAAAGTACTAAACACTATTAGGCATTAACCAAGCAATTTAACACATCCATCTCGAATTTGTACAGTGGCCAAGAAGATGGCATAAACAAAAAAAAGTATAGATGATCAAAAAAAAAAAAACAAAATGGCATATATTGATATCATAGTTTTGTAGTTGACAACACACCCTTAAGCCTTGACTAAGTAGTCCAAGCTTCATTTAATAATTTGATGCTCTATGTAGATGACAATTGACAAGGTTATATCCAAAGACAAATTCAAGCTATTACCATTAGCATTGTGGAGGTTGATTGAAAGCTAAAAACAACATTTCTACCATTTGATTCATAACTCATAAGCTTATTCGCGACTCATGACTCATGATCTTGTATAACTGTACTTATTAAATTTTGTTATCGAATAACGAATTGATAATTGACATATAACTGAATTGAATAGGTTATAGGAATAACTATTGAATAGGCTCATAAATATCATCTATGAGCTTGTTCATGAGCCTATTTGTGATCAAGCATGCTCATTAGCTTATTTGTGATAATCACGAGCCTATTTATAAGGCTACTCATGAGCCACATTCACGAGCCTGTTAATGAGCTACGTTCACAAGCCTATTCATGATCTACGTTCATAAGCCTATTCATGAGCCACATTCATGAGACTATTCATGAGCCACATTCATGAGCTTGCTCACGAGCCTATTCATAAGCATGTTCACGAGTTGAAGAACCAAGTTTGAGGGTGCTCAGGCTCGGCTCATTTAATATATGAGCCTCAAAATGATGTCCGGGCTCGGATCATTTAACTTAATGACTGAGTTCGAGCAAGCTTCTAACGAACTGAATGCTGAGTAGTAGTAGCTCATGAGTAGCTTAGCTCCGCAACACTCCAAGTCAAAAGTACATAAATAACAAAAATGATAGATGAAAGAATGGCTCAAATAGTAAACCAAGAAACATTAGAAAGACTTTTAAGGCATGACAACATGAAAGATTTCTGGAGACAAGTCATCCAGAAAAAATATTCAGTAGTGAGATAGCTAGCTATTGAGGAAACTAATTTTGAGTTAAAACCAACTTTGATTACAATGATCCTATAGAATTAGTTTATAGGCCATCCATCGGAGGATCATAATAAAAAACTGGATAAATTTTTGAGAATGACTCATACTATAAAGCTGAATAGTGTTAGGCCAGAAGTAATCAAGCTACAGTTATTCTCATTTTTTCTGAGAGATATAAAAACCACATGGGTTGAATTACTTCATATGGATTAGTGAACACTTGGGAGGAGCTGATGGAAACATATCCGGGCAGCTTCTTTGCCCCTTCCCACACAACTGAAAGAAAAGGGGAGATCATGACCTTCAAACAAGGGGATGAAGAAAGCATATACACTGCCTGAGAAAGATATAAGAGGCTACTGAAGAAGTGTCCAATGCATGGAATAATAAAGACTCAGATGGATATCTTTTACTTCTCGATGAATTATACCTCTATGGGTATGATTAATGCAGCTTGTTGTGGAGCTTTTACAAGGAGAAGTGTAGAGGGGGCAAGATAATTGATCGAAGACCTTGCTAGATACAACATGGGAGCTTCATTTAAATCATTAGGGAGCAGTAGTAGAGCGAGAGGGAGTGAAGTGATAGAGCTAAATAGATCGACTGCTATTGAAGCCAAGATTGCACTTATGAATAGGTTGACAACCAAGAGAAAAGAATGCACTCTCTTCATGAGATTGGAGCTGTAGAAAGAGATGAAAATAGAAGTAGTATTGAGGGACAATTAGAAGAAGGTCCCTATGAATTTGAGGAAGCAAACTACACGAATGAAATTATTATTTCAAGCCCAACTCCAATCTACCAATAGATTACACACAAGTACTAAGGAACCATGAAAGCTTTTCTTATGGTAGAGGAGGACAACATGGCCCAAGGCTTCGGCAACACTACCAATAGGGGTATGCTCCACCAAGGTTCTAGTAGTAGTAGCAGTAGTAGAGATGAGAGAATAGAATTGAACATTAGAGTCAAAAGAGGACCTAATCATTTGAAGAGCAGATGTTGTAGTTCATGGGGGACAACAAAAGGATGATTTGCCTCCTTGAACAAAAATTTGTTGAGTTGGAAGCTTTCAAGTCCAACACACAATTGTTTCAAGCAAACACAAGTGCCTCCCTAAAATATCTTGATACTCAAGTAGGGCAGCTCACCATAAATTTGCAAGGTGAATGAAGATATTTTTCCCAATGACACCAAGAAGAATCTGAGAGACTATATGGCCGAATAGCTGTGGGATGGAATTAGAGAACAAAAAGTCAGAATAAAGTGGAAATAAAAAGTATATTTTAGATAATACTATAGAAGAAGTTAAAAGATTGGTGCAGTAGTAGCAGCAGGTTGAGAAAGGAACCAAGAAGCTAAAAGAAAATGTTCAAGTATCTAGTACTGAAATTCTCTTCCCTAAAAGACGCAAAAGGGTAGAGTAGAGGAGCAGTTCTATAAGTTTTTGGAGATCTTCAAGAAAGTAGAAATTAGTCTAACATTTCCAGATGTAGTAGCTCAGATACCACTCCATGCCAAGTTTTTGAAGTACATCCTAAGTAAAAAAAAAATTCTAAAGAAGGAGTGTTGAACCTTATTGCTACTTATAGTACAATCATCTAGAGAAGTCTACCAAAAAATATAAAGTATCCAGGAAGCTTCACCATTCCATCCACCATTAAGGAAGTTGAATTCAAAAAGGTTCTTTCTGACTCAGGTGCTAGCATTAATTTGCTGCCCTTGTTTGTGGTAAAAATGCTAAGTGTGGGAAAGCTTACTCCCACTTCAGTCACTCTACAAATGGAAGACATGACAATAGCTAAACTTGAAGAGGTCTTGGAATATGTACTTGACAAGTTGGGAAAGTTTGTTTTACTTATAGACTTTATTATACTGAACATGAAGGGGGACTCACAAGTTCCATTATTACTAGGAAGACCATTCCTTGCAACTAGAGCTTCCTTGATAGATGTACAAAAGGGAGTGCTTAGTCTCAGGGTTGGAAATAAGACAACTTTGATCAACTATATATTGATGTTCATGATGACATGTTAGTAGAAATTATTATCCCGAATAGTTATGAATAAAAAAATGATTGTAATGTTCCACTTTTAATCAATAAAAAAGAGATTAATTTTTAGTATCCTAAAAATGTTGATTCTGATTTTATGCCTTCCAGTTTTAAGTCTATAGAAACTATTTTGAGTCTAAATGAAAATAGTAGTGAAAATTCATGCAGCAATGAAGAGAAGGCAACTCGACAAAATATAAGTACATAAGGGTTAAATCTAAAAGAATTACCAAATCTTTTGAAGTATGTTTAACTTGAATAAAAAAGGCTAAACCTGTGATTATATCTGCTGCATTGACTGTAATTGAATAATAAAAGATGTTAAAGCTTTTAAAAGAAAATAAGGAAGTAATTACTTGGTCTATAGAAGATTTGAAGGGTATTAGTCCATCAATCTATATGCATAAAATCCTATTGGAGGATAATACAAAAGCTTCAATAGAGCATCAAAAAAGACCGAACCCTATGATGAAGGATGTTGTCAAAAATGAAGTTCTAAAATGGTTGAATGTTGGATTTATATATGCAATATCAGATAGCCCTTGGGTGTGGCTAGTTCATGTGGTTCATAAGAAGGGTGGATTCATTGTGATCATAAATAAAAAAAAATGAGCTAATTCCTATAAGTATTGTGACTAGATGGTGTGCCTAGATTATATAAAATTAAACACAATAAGGAAAGATCATTTCCATTGCTCTTCATTGATCATATGTTGGATATGCTTGTAGGATATCCTAATTTTTATTTTCTTGATGAATATTCATTATATAACCAAATTTTCATTTTACCCGAGGACCAAAAGAAAACTACATTTATATGCCCTTATTATGGTACCTTTGATTTTATAAGGATATCATTTGGGTTATGTAATGCTCTGGTTACATTTCAAAGATTCATGATATTAATATTTTTATATTTGATGGAGGAGGCTATGAAGATATTCATGAATGACTTCACAATGTATGGATCTAATTTTGATCACTATCTACATAATTTGGAAATAGTGCTTCAAAAAATGCAAGGACACAAATTTAGCCTTGAATTCGAAAAAAAATATCATTTTATGGTAATATAAGACATTGTCCATGGGAACAAAATTTCTACAGGTGGTTTAAAAGTTAACCAAGTCAAAGTTTCCATAATCAATATTATTTTGCCTCCCAAAATAGTCGAAGAAATTAGAAGTTCCTAGGGCATGCTAGATTTTATAGAAAATTTATCAGAGACTTCTCAAAAATATCAAGACCATTATGTAGATTGTTGGAAAAGGACACCAAGTTTAATTATGATAAGTCCTACCAATTTTCATTTGAAGAGATCATAACTAGACTAGTTAAAGCTCTATTCATGGCTACACTAGATTGGAACAATGCATTTAAGATCATGTGTGATGCTAGTGATTTTATAATGTAAGCTTTACTGGGACAAAGAAGTGATAAGATAATTAGGTTCATCTACTATACTAGCAAAACATTCAATGAAACTCAGGAAAATTATTTCACTATTGAAAATAAGATGCTAGTCATGATATTTGTATGCAAAAAATTTAGGCAATACATCTTGGGTTTCCATGTTATCATCCATACTAATTATACAATAATTAAATATCTAATGACAAAGAAGGAAGCTAACCCAGGATTGATTATATGGATGATATTATTATAAAAATTGGATCTCAAAATCAAGGATAAAAAGGGTTGTGATAATGTAATAGCTGATTACTTGTTAAGAATGGAACCAACTACTATAAATGAAGAATAATTTGAAGTTTGAAAATTTTTAAGATGAGCAACTATTTCAGCTTTCATTATTGATACCCTAGTATGTTGATAGAGTGAATTACCTAGCTTATAGAGTTATGCCACCATAATTCAATTACCAATAGTGGAAAAAGCAAAGAATAGATAGTAGATAATATATTTGGGATGACCCATTGTTATTCAAAAGAGGAGTTGATATGATTATCAGAAGTTGTATGCCAGAAAGGGAACAAGGCAAAATATTGAAGTAATGTCATGCATCACCACATGTGGGTATTTTTTAGGGGACAAAAGAACTCATAAAATTCTCTAATCATGTTTCTACTAGCCTACTATCTTTAAAAATTATGTTGAATGGGTCAAGTTATGTAATCAATACCACAGAATGGAGAATATCAGCAAAAAGAAGGAAATGCCTCTATAAGGTGTATTGGTGATGTAAATTTTTGATGTATGTTGGATAAATTTTATGAGACATTTCCTACATTCTTATAGAAATTTATACATACCCCTAGCTATTTATTATGTATCAAAGTGGGTAGAGGCAATTTATTTTTCAAGGAATGATACTAATACAGTGGTGGGGTTATTGCAAATCAATATTTTGAGCAATTTTGGAATACCTAGAACTATCATTAGTAATGGAGGAAGCCATTTTACCAATAAGGGTTTTAGAAACTCGAGCATGTATGAAATTAAATAGATATTAAGTTTGGCTTATCATCCTCAAACTAATGGTCAAGTTGAAATTTCCAATAAGGAGATTAAAAGGATTTTAGAAAAAAGTGTGAGCTAAGAAGAAAAGATAGGTCCTTAAGGATCGATGATGCACTATGGTCTTACAAAACTACATTTAAATCTCTCATTGGAATATCCTTATACATAATTTTCTTTGGAAAACCTTTTCACTTACCTCTAGAATTAGAATATAAAGCAATGTAGGCCATCAAACAATTGAATTTTAACTTCAAAGCTACTAAAGAAGAAAGATTACTCCAAATTAATGAGTTGGAAAAGTTGAGAAATGAAGCTTATGAGAGTGCTAGAATCTACAAGGATAAAATAAAGAAATATCATGATAAAAAGTTTTTGAGGAAGTAATTCAAGGCAGGAGATCAAGTTCTACTTTTCAACTCTAGACTAAAACTATTTCCAGGAAAGTTGAAGTCAAAATGTAGTGGTCCATATATAGTAGTAACAAGTACAATATTTGGGATAGTAACAATGAGAACTAGTACTAGAGAAGAGTTTAAAGTAAATGGTCAAAGACTAAAATACTACCTTAGAAGTAAATGAGTTCAGACTAGATGGAACTTTAATATAAAAAATTATTACTAAAGTAAGGAGCTTCGAGTAGCAAAGTCCAGCAAGGGATAAAAATCTGAGCAACTTTTAGGATGCAATCCATATAAGAGTTTATTTTGAATGTTTTAATTCATTTCTTATTCTTATTTCATTTTAGTAGTTTAGAATTTACTATTAGTGTTTTTTTTACTATAGAGTTTTATAGAACTAAGGACAAATCAACAAAAAATAAAAAGTTGACCAAAAAATAACCATCGAGCCTCAAGAGAAGATCAGACTAAAAGGGGAGTATTCTCTTTCCCTTAGAAATCAATTGTAAAGAGATGCATGATTTTGAGTTTGGAAAGAAAAATTTAAGAAACACATGGAAAAATAATTTTGACAAGAATGTTTATTTGGAAATTTTCATGATAATGATGAACTAATACATGTTACATTTGTCAGGGAACATGCATATCCTTAAAGAAATAAAATTGCATTGTTTATTCAATAAATCAAAAGGAGAGATAATTTTTGTCATAACAAACTAGCATAGAACATGACATGAAATACTGTTGACAAAAGAGACTTAACTTTTAGTCATGACATAATTTTTGAGGTCACAACAATAATTGAAAATTTTAAATAGTGCAACTCATGTCGCAACACAAATTGTGTCGCAACACAATTTTCTAGGTCTCAAAATAGTTTAGTGTCATGCCAAAATTCATGTTCTCACGATCAAGTTAGATCACTTGTTTTAATTACAAAATGATAAAATTTATGTTGTAACCAAAAGAAAGAATATTCCAACCTAGCTATTGTGTCACAACTATGAATAGAAAGAAATCAAGAAAGTCACAACAAACAAAAGTTAGGTCTCAAAGGTTACTACAAGTCACGACAAACCTAGACATGTTGCGACGTAAAACAAAAAGTAATCTTACAATAAAAAATTAAATGAATTTTTTTGGTTGAATGAACACTACAATTTTAAAATACAAGGCTCATCATTACAAATAAATCTTGTGGGCTGAAATTAAAGTCCCAAACTTTAATTTCATAGTTGAATGATCTTACAATTACAAACTACATAATTTTAATGCACACTTTAATTTCAAGCCCATCATGTGAACTTCAATTTAAAAATCCCAAACAATTCAACTTCTACTTCTTCTCTTCCCAACTCAATAAATTTATTGCTCTTTGTGGGTCATTCGAACTTAAAACCCTAGCATATTTATTTTTGTCACAATATTTCTTGATAAACCCATTTCCAAATCCAAATGGCCAAGAACCATTGATTTGTCCTCAACCTAACTAAGATCATAGAAGAACATGAGCAATAAAAGGAGGAGGTTAAGTTGGAACCTCCAACAGAGAGTACTTCCTTGGGTGAACCAGAAGCTCCAGTTAATTCAGAGCTACTTGTAGAAGGAAGAAGGAAGAGGAAAAAGTTTTGAGACACATGAGGAGTCTTAAAAGGAAGGTGAAGCATTCATTTCTAATGAAGCACACTTCGCCGAGCAAAAAAAACTACTCTCAGAAAGGTTTTATCTTAGAGAAAGGGTTTGAAAAGTTTATCTAATCTTTTGAAAAAAAATTAGAGTAACTAGGTTGGAGGTTCTTCTGCGAGTACTATAGGTCAAGGTACAATGCTATGGTAAGCAAGTTCAACTCAAATTTGGTGGCAAGGAAGAAACAAATTATCTATTTTAAAGGAGTATAGATTTTATATGGGAAGAAAACCATAAATGTACTATACCAACACGAGCATGATGATGGACAACTAAGATAATGAACATTTTTTTTTAAAGACTGATAGATGGAAAAAGAAAGTGAGATAGTAGCAAGCAAATAGCACATGAGTCCATAAACCAAGGAGATCATATAGAAAAGGCTAAGGTTTGGTTCTATTTCATTCTATCTGTTATAACTTCAACTAAATATGTATACTTAATCAAAAAACCAAAAGTATTGATATTGTATGCCATCTTGAAGGGGCACAAGATAAATATTAGTGTGATCCTAAAGACCTCATTATTGGGGTACCATAGGAGCAACAAAAGATGGTTGATATGATACCCCACCTAGCATTGGTCACCAAGATGTGCCTTGTAGTTAGGGTGAAAGAGAGATGGAAAGAATAAATCTACCCAAGAGTCTCTCCTCTGACTTTGACAAGGGTAGTCAAGGGGCCAAAAAATATAGAGCAAAAAAGTAGTTTTGGCCGAGAAAGACTCTTAAAAGAAAGGAGATATTGAGAGAGACTTTGAATAGTTCCTAGAAAAGCTCATACTTCTATGATGATAAAGAATATAAAATGGGAAGCAGAAGAAGCCCCTACTCCTATTAGAATAGATCATGCATCACCAGAAGAGAGAAGTCCTCAAGTGTACTCATCTCCCCAATCAAAATAGAGTACAAGAAAAGTGGTGAATGCCAAAGAAGGGAGAAAAGAAGCTCAGAATTAATGGGGAAGATACTTTGAACTCAGAGAAGACACTTGGAAAATAGAGCTCAAAAGAAGAGATCAATAATGGGAAAAAATTTTAAGTCATAAAATCAAGAGTGGAAGGAAGCCTGGGATAAAAGGGAGGAAAGAAGCTCAGAAATAATGGGGATGCTTATCTTCATGAAAAAAAGACATAAAAGAAAGATAAAACAAGTGGGACATCAACTAGAAACCCAGGGAAGACACTTGAAAAGTAAAGCTTAAAATAAGAGATTAAAAATGAGAAAAAGTTTTTAATCATACAAATTAGGAGTGTAAGGAAGCCTCAGATAGAAGGGAGGAAAGAAGTTCAGAAATGATGGGGATGCTTATCTCCATTAAAAAAGATATGGAAGAAAGATAAAACAAGTAGAAAATCAACTAGAAATTCAGAGAAGATATTTGGGAAGCAGAACTTTAAAGAAGAGATCAACAATATAATGAAGTTTGGGATAAAAGGGAGGAAACTTGAAGGAAAGAAATGAAGGAATGAGAGAAGGAACTATTGCTACAAATGAAGTTGGGTCTTGAAGCATTCATAAAGACATAGAGCAACATAGACTTGGAGCTTCTGACTTTCGTGACAAAAAGGGAGTTTGACTTAGATGCTAAAATGATAGAACAAGTCAAAGGTTTTAAATACATCTACCATGAGTAATTTAAAGAGTCTGAGAAGAAATTGTGAGCAAGAGGCATAAAGTTGGAAGACAAAGATGTGTGTAGAAGAAAAATATGGCACGATAACTTGGATCATATCAATAAAAACCTAGTAAACTTTTTTGAATGTTTAACAAATATCTAGTGTCCTGTCAACTATTTAGGAAGTAGATAAGATGATCCATATGCCATGGTAGATATGACTTGCAGAGCTATCTAGATGGAAAAGATAAAGTCAGAGAAGAAGAAAAGACCTAATATAATATTTTCTAAATTCGATCACAACCTTTCTACCATGGACTATAAACTTCCTGCCATCATGTCAAAACTACCTTCTAAATGAAGGAAATGAGCTTCCAGATCTTTCCAAATTTGTTGTCTCTTTGAAACATATCCAAGTCCAAATAAAAGTCAAAAAATTCAAATAATTTAATTATGTAAAGATTTGTTCAGAAATTCTATTGTTTGTGTTTTTTTTCTTATTGTGGAGTTTGTTTAAAACTATCTTCTACCATCATTACAATTGAATTACTTCAAAACAATGGATAGATAAAGGAAAGATTGTAGAATAAAACAAAAAAATGTTTTTAAAAATAAATCTAACTTGTTTGAGGACAAACAATTTGTTCTTTCTTTTGCTTGAGGACAAGCAAAACATTAAGTTTGGAGGAAATTGATGAGCTTAAAATTCATCTATTTTTTAGTCCATTTTCTGGTATGTTTTCATATTTAGAAGATTAATTTCATGATTGAAATATAGAAATTCACTATTCTCATAGTTCTATAGGTTTCAGTTAAAAGAAGTAAAAATACAGAAGAAATCCAGGAAATTAGCTAAGTCAAATTTATTGTGACAAAAATAACTTTGTCAAGATAAAAATCGGAAGCAGAACTGAAAATCAAGTCACAACTAGTGAATGATTTGCAACCAACAATAGGAAGATAGAAAGATAAAGTTGTTTCCACTTAGCAAGTCTTCAACATGAGAATGGTAGTCATGACACTAGATGGAGGTGAAGATAGAATTCATTGTTGCGAAAAAGATAATTCATGTAACGACACACAACAAGTTATGACCAAGAGTGTAAGGAAAGAAAGAAAAAGGTGGTTGTGAAGTGTTATTTAGGTGCCACAAAAGAATGGACTATATTATGTCACAACAAGAAAAGTAATGTCACAACAAAGAATTCTTAAAGTGAAGAATCCTAAGATAGAAATTAGGTAGCAAAAAAATCTTTTGGTCGAAATAATAAATTTCAAGAAATAGAAAAAATACTTGGCCGTGACACCAAAAATAAGTCATGACATAAAAACTGGAAGAAATAAAGAAGTGGAGGTCATGATAAGGAATTCGAGTTGGGACAATCTTTCTAGATTTCACAAAAATAATCCTAGAAGCTAGGGCCAACACATATTATATAAAAGCATATTCTTCTTCAAAAAAAGGATTCGAAGATGAACCAAGAAATTGGTAGCTGACAACTCCACTTATTTTTCTTTTATTCTATTCTTCTTTTAGTGTAGATCTAAGTAGATTAGCATTTTTTTTTGTTATTTTATTTTGGATCTAGAACACAACTTGTTAGAAATGTGAATTTGAACAATTCTTGCTATTATTATGAATAACTGGTTGTATTGTTTTGAAACTCAAATAAATTTCTTGAAATCAGATGATTTAATTAATTACAATCACCATGTTCTTCCATGATCTACAGTCAATTTGTAATTGTGATCTAGTAATTTAGAAACATAATTTCGTTAGATTAAAATAGATGTTAAGTATGCTCTTTTCTATAGAAATTAGCGAGAGTTTCGTGGAGGTAGAAGTTAAATATAATGGGCTGGTGTTATCTTTAACATCTTAGGCTTAGATTAATCACTAGATACTCTACTAGTTTAAGTATGCTCTACTAGTTTATGTAGATAAGTCCCTATTATACTCAGAGATGAGAAAATAAATAAATTATCTAGATAAATCACTAGAGATATCACTTTAATCTTTTGAGTGATCGATATTCCCATCTTAGGCTTAGATTCAATCAAGGGAAGAGAAAACTCTCTAAGATTTTAAGGAAGAGGCACCAACAATATGCAGAGACTTGCAACACGAATGTTTTGGGAAACAAGAAACTTGCAATCTTCAAAAAGGGGTATATAGTATTTAGAAAGAAAAATACTCAATTCTCATAATAAGGTTCAAACTACTAGTTACCACTTTGATCTTCGACTTCTAGGGAAGCAATGTTATCAATGTTATGAAATATGTAGCTATAGGGCGAGATCTAAGGCTACATAATAAATATTCTTTACAGATTTCAATTTTTCTCTAGAAATAAGTCACAATAGAGAAGTCTACTGGAATTGTTAGTCTCTACGAGAGAACTGATATAGTCTAATTTATCTTTATAGATTTCTTTTAAATTTTTGTTTTGGGTTCTAGTTCATTTATTTTCATTATCTTTTAAAAAGTAGTTGAAAACATCTTTCTAGTGATTCAAATTGTGTGAATCTTTAGTAATTTAGGTAGTTGATAAATCAATTATTGTCAATCTCTATGAAAATAATATCTAGACTTATATTCATTTTTACTACTTCTATGATATGTGCACTCGTAGTATCATAGACTAAATCAATTTATAATCTCTATTAGTGATTAGATAGTTATTAACTTCATAGTCATATATTGGTGAGTAACTAATGCCTACTAAAAAATTTCAAGAAAAAATAAAAAAATCCATGTTTTAACTTCATGGCAAAATATTTTTTTCAATATATAATTTAAAATATCAATGCATATATTTATACATATATATAGCTATACAAATTCATGATACTATAATGTGTGTATGAGTGGGTAAGTTCTCAAAACTTTAATTTTTCAAATCCATCTCATGTTGATAAACATGTATAATTTATATATACGAGGCTCTGTCAAGGTATAATAAGAAAAAAACTAACTTGCTAGCTCAATTTTTGCTACCATCTTCACTAGGGAACATTACACCCTCATTCTCGTGATTCGAAGACCCAAGAAAGATTTACTAGTTTCTACCCCATTAATCTTCACCTCCACATAGTTGAACTCTGCCATAAGTACACAAGAAAATTTAGGATCATTCTTTCAAAGATATATCTAATCCATACCTCTATGAATATTCTTGTAGTTTTGGCCCTCTATATCATTACTATGACTAATAGACACCTCAAAACTACATATCTGAAATATATATTTTTTCAAAATTATTTAAATTTTATTCAAAATATCACATAACTCATATAGCTTCAAAGTATTTCTAAAAGTATTGAATATACATATCAGCATAGTCCAATTTCAAAATTTTTCATACAATCTATTAACCATGTTTTTTGATACTATTTACACATAACTAAATATAATTTTCTAATATTTAGAAAAATTATTTTCTCTAAAAAATATATGAGAACATCAGTATCTAAATTTATCAAAAAATTATTTATGGTATCAAATTCATGTGTTCTATCAATTTATCATATAACTGAATTAAATGATATAAATTTCATGATATTCATTTCAAATAAACTAAAAATCAGTTTATAACCACACACATAACACCACACATTAAAAAGATATATATATAACTAACAATGTAAAATATGAAATTTCCACATGAGTTTTTAGATATATCATACCTTTAAAAAGTTTTTCCATGCCTTAAACCTCAAACCATAGCTCCAATATTACAATATAAGATTGATAATCATAATTCAACTCAATCTAAAACGAATGGAAAATAAGGTTCAATCCTAATTTAATAAATATGGCAAGAAAAAATATACATTAACGAAATTCAATACTAAACTTCATTTTCAAGATTACAACCATTCCATGGCTATTTTTAGTTTAAAATAAGAAGTTCTTGAGTTTAATCATTTCATAGGATGAAATTTTACTAAAAATCATAAATTTTATGTTTTATTTTAATGATCTTTTCTAAAAAAGATGAGATTGAACAAAAGGAAATAAAGAAAGGAGAAAAGAAATAGAAGTAAAATTGTGAAATGGAGTGAAATATAAAAGAAATAAAAATTTTATTTTCATTTAATAGTAAAATAACCAAATTATCTTTGTGGATTCAAACGACATAACTTTTATCTAAAATTTTAATACTTTCAAATTGTATATCATTCTTGACCATTTTCCATCTCTAAATTATTTCTATATATAAAAACAATATTTAACTTTATATTCTCTTATTTAACCAACTTATCCAATTTATAATAGTGGCTAAAATGGTAATTTTTTTGAGCCTCACAACTCTACTTCCTTAAAAAAATTTTAACCTCTAAATTAAAAATAATTGATTTGAATAGATGAGGATAATCTTGATGTATCTTTTTTGAGCTCTCCTACATCACTTCCACCACTCCATGATGTTACCATGGAACCTTTATTAGGTGGCTCACTCTATGTTTTAGCTTTTTGATAATTTTGTCTAGGATTTGTAGAAGAGCCACTTCATAAGTGACATCCTCAAGTAAATGAACTACAACATAATCTAACACGTGACTAGAGCCTATGTGATACTTATAGTATAGAGACATGGAATAAATCATACACATGTGCATACTATGGTGGTAGTATCAATTGATAAGCCACCAATTTTTCTTTCTTCAAGATCTCAAATGAACCCACATACCTCGACATAAATTTCCCTGTATTTCCAAACTGATAAATATCCTTGCGAGGTGATACCTTGCAAAAAACTCAATCATCAACCTCAAATTTCAATGGTATTTTTCTCTGATAAGTATAGATTTTTGCATGATCTGAGCACTAAGAAACTTATTATGAATAACCTTGACTTTCTTAGCAGTCTCATGGATTAGCTATAGCCCCAAGATCATCCAGTTCACCAAATGCATTCCAACACAATGGAGACATACAAGATCTAGCATACAAAGCTTCATAAGGTATCATACCAATACATGACTAAAAGCTATTATTTTAGGCAAACTCAACTAATGGTAGATGCTCAACCAAACTATCTTTAAACTTTAGCATACAAGTCTGAAGCATATCTTCCAAGATTTGAATTGTTCGCTCTGACTATCCAGTAGTCTGAGGGTGAAATGATGTACATCTTCAACTAAGTTCTAATGGTCTTTTGAAACCCTTATCAATACCATGATGTAAACTTATGATTTCTATCTGATAAAATAGAAACTAAAATTTCATGCAACTAGACAACTTCTCTTATATATTACTTTCACAACATGTTTTGGGAGTCACTAGCCCAAATGGGAAAAATAAGCCGATTTGATCAACCAATCAATACTGACCTAAATATAACTATATTTCCTTAAGTCCTTGTAGCCCTATCATGAAGTCCTAGTTAATGCTTCTCACTTTCACTATGAAATTGACAAAGGCTAGAATAACCCTCCAAGTTTCGAATGCTCTACTTTCACATGCTAGCACACCAAATACTTTTTTACTAGGTCTACCATACATTGCTTCATGCATGGTCACCAAAAGTTTTTCTTCAAGTCTTTGTATATTTTTATATTTTCTAGATGTACCAAGAACTTAGAATGATGAGCTTCTTTCAATACTTATTCTCTCAAGCATTGATGAATAAAAAGTCTATCTCTAAACTGATGCTACTATGTGCTGACAATTTTCACTTGGTGTAACATTTATTTTCATGCCTTTGAAGAAATTTCTACAATTCTATATCTTTTTTTTGTGTTTAATTATATAATAAATTAGAGTAGGTTGACGTCCCAAAGTATAAAGATAAACTGGTTCTATTTTCTCATCTGCTTGCTAACCAAAGTATTCTACTATGGACACTATTTTCCAATGATGAAGTCTCAAAGAAGCCAAACTCTTATGATACTTTATTCTCAATGCATTAACCATAATATTAGCCTTGTCCAAAAACTCATTGACCTTATACTGAGTTTAAAAAGTTTTCTTAGATACATCATCTTTTCTTTCCCTCAACCAATGATATCCCGATCTCAAATCTTTTTTTGAGAAAAATAAGGCTCTTGCTAACTAATCAAACAAGTTATCAATATGATGAAGTAAATACTTGGTCTATATAGTCATCTGATTCAATTTTCTATTGTCTATACATCATCATTGTGACTCATTATGCTTTTTTATAAAAAGAACAGGAGCTCCCCATGGTGATATACTAGGCAATACAAGCCCTTTAATAAAAAAGTCATGAAGAAGACTTTGAAGCACTTTTAATTCAACTAGTTCTATTTGATAAGATGGAATATAAATAGAATCAATCTCTGACACCAAGTCAATACAAAATTCCATCTTTCTTAGGGGTGACAAACTAGACAACTCTTCAAGAAATAAATCAACAAATTCTTTCACTACCGATACCTATGACCAATGAGTCTTATTTTCAACAACTTCTCTTTTTTGAAGAGAGCAAAACACGAAGTTTTGTTCACCTTTCTCACCACAAGTCTAGCCACCATGTCAAAGTCATTAAGACTAGCTCTACATTTTAAAATAACAAGATTCTATCCAAATTTAAGTATAACTTACCTCCTATGAAAATTAAACATAACATGAAACTTTGACAACCAATATATTTCTATGATTATATTGTTGCCAGAAATATTTAACAATAATAGATCAACACATATAGACAAGTTTCCAAAGTAGAGCTCACAATCTTTACTCACCTTATTCACTAAAATTAAATTATCCAATGGAAAAGCAACACACTAAAAAAAAGAAAAAGAATTCTGCTTAGAAAATTAATTTAAGCATCATGTTATCTGACACATCTTCTCATACGCTAGTGTCATTTGTGTACTAACTAATGTTTTTGCTTTAGGAACCAAATTTACCAAGAATCATACCATGGAAATCAAAATTGAATAGCTCAAAATTGAAATAGTATTTAAAATAAAACCATAAGTGCTTAGTATATCAAGCATTCAAACAAGCAAGTCAAATAATTTACCACACCAACACACTTAATAGTTCACGCACACATAATGAAACTATGAAAACTTAACCTCTGATACCACAAAAGTTGTAATGACCCCAATCACTCAAACCAAAGAGTCACGATAAGCTAAATTTGATTCATTAATTTAAAAGGATTGAAAATATCTTAAAAGCTGACGTGAAGGATTGTTACATTTTTAATGGTGAACATTTGTAAATTTAGTAAATTACACATAAAGTACTTATAAAAATAATTAGAAATGTATTGATTAAAAGATGGATTCATAATTAATTAATTTATATTGAAAAATAAAAAAAAACATATATTGTGATTAGTAGTATATGTGATTAACTGCATGTCTGTAGAAAGCTACAAATAAGTCTACAATAGTTCTTTCCTGGATCTATTTTTATGCTAGGTTTATTCTAAAATACCCACAGCCTTAAAACTTTAGTGAAAGCAAGTTAAAAAAATAGATCAAGATATCTCACATTCAACTATATAAAAAAGATTAAATTTTAGAGAACATCATTAATATATAAAAAACATCATGTAAAATTATTCACATTAAAAGTAAAGTTATTCACATAAAATGAAAT
Organism: Sapria himalayana; assembly: GCA_029783825.1. Classification (NCBI taxonomy): domain Eukaryota; kingdom Viridiplantae; phylum Streptophyta; class Magnoliopsida; order Malpighiales; family Rafflesiaceae; genus Sapria; species Sapria himalayana. Next base: position 44,379 of record JAREIK010003184.1, on the reverse strand, counting down.
ATATGACCAAATACATAATAAAGTTTCAAAAAAAACTAACTAAAAGATCAACCAAAACCATCATATAGCTCTGAAAACATCAGAATCAAAACTAGCCATCAACATTTTCTCCATTTGGAAAAAATAAGGGTGATCAACTAATGTGCAATAAGAAAATCTCTAGAAAATATGAAAAAATCCATATTTTGCCTCCAAAGCCACATATATTTTCCAATATATAATTTAAGAGTTTAATAATAAGTTTTGAAATATCCATACATATAATTATACATATACATGTCTATATAAATTCATGAAACTATAATGTGTTTGTGTAAGTTCTCAAAAAATTTTATTTTTCAACTCTATCTTATTTTTACAAACATGCATATATCATTTTCAATTATATCTCATTTATCTATATGAAGGTTCTGCCAAAGCTACAATTAGACATATAAATGAAAAAACTAACCTGCTAGCTCTAGCCATACTATCACCCTCATTAGAGAATATACATACCCACTCTTATGATCCAAAGACCCACAAGAGATTTACTAGTTTCCAGCTCGATAACCGCAACCTCCACATAGTAGAACTCTATCATAAGTTCATAAGAGAGTTTAGGGACATTCTTCCAATGAAAAATCTAATCTATGTCTCTATGGATATTCTTGTAGTTTTATCCCTCCATTGAATTGCTAGGACTAATAGTCACCTCAAGATCTTTTGTCCAAAACATATATTTTTTCAAAATTATTCAAATTTTATTCAAAATATCATATAGCTCATATAACTTCAAAGTTTTTCTCAAAGATTTGAACATGCATATTAGCATAGTCCCATTTCAAAAATTTTCATATAATCTATCAACTATAATTTTTTCATATAATCTATCAACATGCATAACTAAATACCATTTTGTTATTTTAGCAAAATAACTTTTTCATAAAAAAAATAAATAGGTAAATAAGTTTTTAAATTTATCAAAAAATTATTTTATTATTTTAAATTCATGAGTTTTCATCAATGAATCATACATCTTAATTTCATGATATAAATTTCATGATATACATCTTAATTAAATTATATATAACTAACAATGTAAAATATAAAATTTTTATATGAGTTTCTAGAGATTTCCTTTCTTACATAAAATTTTTATATGAACAAAAATTAGTGAGGTTCTTCTATCACTCTTGCTTCCGCAACCAACACTGCTACCCCAACTACCCCAGTTACACAGTTATTTTCCGACGATCTTGCTCAGTTCCAGAAATACCATGCTTTTCTAAAGTCCACACAATCCTCTCCGGCTGCCATGTCCAACCTTGCCCAGATAGGTAACTCTATAGCTTGCGTTGTATCTTGTGCCAATGAATGGGTCATTGACTCAGGCACCTATAACCACATGATAGGTAACCCTTGTTTATTTTCTTCCGTGCAACCCACCTCATCCAAGTCCATCATCACCTTGGTGGATTGGTCCAAATCCCGTGCCCTTGGGTCAGGCACTGTCTTGCCTACCTCATGTCTTCCTTTATCATCTGTTTTGCATGTGCCTAACTTATCATTTAATTTACTCTCTGTCAGCAAACTTGCTCATGATCTTAATTGCTTAGTCTCATTCTTTCATGGCTATTGTCTTTTCCAGGACTTGGTGACGAAGTAGACTATTGGTAGGGGACGTGAGTCTGGCGATCTCTATATACTTGATCAGTCTTCAACCAGCACAGCCACTTGTCTTGCAGCATCAAGTCCTTTTGAGTTGCATTGCCGCTTAGGTCATCCTTCTCTTACTTTATTAAAAAGGTTATATCCCAGTTCTTATCATTGTCTACCTTACCTTGTGAGTCATGTCAACTGGCAAAACATCATCACCTCAGTTCAAGTCCTCGAGTTAATAAACGAGCTAGTGCTCCTTTTGAATTAGTCCACTCGGATGTTTGGGGCCCGTGTCCTGTCCTATCACCCACTGGGTTCTGTTACTTTGTTACTTTTGTGGATGATTTTTCTAGAGTTACATGGTTATACTTAATGAAATCTCGGTTAGAAGTATTTTCTCATTTATGTGCCTTCTATCCTGAAATTCAAATTTATTTTCATATTTATGTTCAAACATTACGTAGTGATAATGCTAAAAAGAATTTGTCTGAGCCTTTTTAAACATTTATACGTGAGCGAGGCATCCTTCTTCAAACCTCATGTGTTGATTCTCCCTCTCAGAATGGTGTGGCGGAGAGGAAGAATGGTCATCTTTTGGAAACTGCTCGGGCTCTGCTTTTCCAAATGCATGTGCCTAAGCATTTCTGGGCTGACACAGTTTCCACTTATTATTTTTTGATTAACCTCATGTCCTCTTTTGTGCTTAACAGTGCATCTTCCTTGGCTATTCAAGAGTTTAGAAAGGGTATCGGTGTTACTGTCCCGATCTTAAGTGCTATCTAGTGTCTCATGATGTCACCTTTCATGAAGATACCCCCTTCTCTACCTTTCCTGGTCCTCCAAGTGAGGGGGAGGATGATGATATTCTAGTCTACTCTATCTCTCATGTGACCAATTCTACTCCTGCTCTGCTGGATCATCCTCCAATCACACAGGTATACTCCTGTCAATCGCCTCCGCCAGTCTCTGATCCTCCACCATCAGGTCCCTCGCCATCAGCTCCTCCCTCAGGTGCTGACCTTCCTATTGCTCTTCGCAAAGGTTCACGTAAGTGTGTTCATCCTATTTCCTCTTGTCTATCTTATCATAACCTTTCTCCTTCATCTCGTGGTTTCATTACTTCTTTGGATTCTTCCTCTTTACCTACCTTTATTCCTGAAGCCTTGTCTCATCATGGCTGGCATCATGCTATGTGAGAGAAGATGGCAGCATTGGAGACTAATGGTACTTGGGATTTAGTAAAGTTGCCTACAGGGAAACGTGCTATTGGCTGTCGCTGGGTGTTTGCAGTGAAGGTTAATTTCGATGGCAGTCTTGCTCGCCTCAAAGCTCGACTTGTGGCCAAAGGCTATGCTCAGACCTATGGTATTGAGCATGTCGATACCTTCTCTCTCGTGGCCAAATTGACTTCGGCCCGACTCTTTATCTCTTTGGCTACCCGGTACAGTTGGGATTTCCATCAGTTAGATGTCAAAAATTCCTTTCTCCATGGTAATCTTCAAGAGGAAGTCTATATGGAGCAACCTCCAGGGTTTTTTGCTCAGGGGAGACAGACAACTGAGTTTTCTGCCTTCACAAAGCCTTATATGGACTCAAACAGAGTCCACGTGTATGGTTTGGAAAATTTAGTCAGACAATTGAGTGGTTTGGGATGCACAAGTGCAAGTCTGACCATTTAGTATTTTATCAGAATTCAGCCACCAGGATCATCCTGTTGGTTGTTTATGTTGATGATATCATTATAACTGGCAGTGACACCACTGGTATTTTGTTACTGAAGTCCTTTCTTCAACAACAATTCAGTACAAAGGACTTAGGTATGTTAAAGTATTTTTTGGGTGTAGAAGTTATGAGAAGTAGCAAAGGGATTTTTACCTATCAACGCAAGCATGTGCTGGACCTATTATCCGAGACAGGTAAGTTAGGTGTTAAACCCTGTAATTCACCTATGACTCTGAACATGCAACTAGTCAAAGAAAGAGAACCATACAGTAATTTTGAGAGATATCGGAGGTTAGTTGGAAAATTAAATTATCTTACAGTCACACGCCATGATATTACATATGCTGTTAGTATTGTGAGTCAGTTCATGTCTTCCCCCACTGTTAATCATTGGGAAGCTATGGAACATATTTTGGGTTACCTCAAAGCCAGTCTAGGACAAGGTATTCTCTATGGTAATCATGGGCATGAGAAAATCGAGTGTTTCACAAATGCAGATTGGGCAGACTCCAAGGATGATAGGCATTCTACTTCAAACTATTGTGTCTTTGTGGGAGGAAATCTGGTGTCCTGGAAAAGCAAGAAGCAAAGTGTGGTATCTCGGTCTAGTGCAGAATCAGAATATCGGGCCATGGCATAGGCCAGATGCGAGATAATGTGGATTCACCAGCTTTTGACAAAAATAGGTATCACACATCCCTTATCAGCCAACTTTGGTGTGATAACAAGGCAGCAATTCACATTGCCTAGAATCTAGTGTTCCATGAGCGGACCAAACACATTGAAATCGACTATCACTTTGTTCGTGAGAAGATACAGCTTGGGCTTATCTCCACAGGATATGTGAAGACTGGAGACCAATTAGGGAACATCCTCACCAAAGCCTTGAGTGGTGATCAGGTTGCTTATTTGTGTAACAAGTTGGGCATAAGAGATATCTATGCTCCAACTTGAGGCGGAGTGTTATGGTAGGATTGTTAAGAATCATGGGATATTCTTATAATATCTTCTGGTTTATTCCTTAGGATATTCTTAGAATATCCTCTAGTTTATTTCATTCTTTTGTATATATATAGGTGTCTCTATAGGTTGTAAAATCATCAATTCATTTTTACCAATTCATTCTCTTATATTTCTTCACAACCCAAAACCCAAGCCCAATATTAAAATTCGAGCTCGATAACCATAATTAAAATTGAATCTAAAATAAAAAAAATGATTTAAATTTGTGTAATTTCAATCCTAATTTAATAAATCTAGCAAGAAAATAAAAAATATATTTTAAAACTCAATCATAACTTCCCTCATCGAGATTACCACCCTTCCATGGCTAGTTTTGTTTTAAAAGAAAAGATTCTTGATCTTAATTACTTTAAAAGATAATATTTTATTTTAATGACATGTAAAATCATGAAATGAAGAGAGAAATGAAAGAAATAAAAAATCTACCTTTTGTTTAACAATAAAATGACCAAATTAGCCATGTGAGTTCAAATAGTCATAATTTTTTTTCTAAAGCTTCAAAGTTAGAAAGTTTAATGTCATTTTTTATCATTTTCTATCCCTAATTTATTTTGAAACATAAAAAAAATTAACACTTTATATTCTCTTATTTAATATATTTATCCAATTCAAAATAGTGATTAAAATGGTGAAAATACTATTTTTTTCTTGGGGCCTCTCAGTATCATTCTTTCTTTGTATATTGATTACATGATTATTTCTAGTAATCATATTAATGGTATTTTAGCTTTAAAGTCATAGTTAGCTAAATAATTTGAAATGAAAAATGTAGATCCGCCATAATATTTCTTGGATATAGATGTATCCTACATTATGCTATACTATTGTTGTGATCTTTGTATATCTTACTGTCACGCATCTTGATATTACTTATGCTATTCATATTTTTAGTCAATTTGTTGATTCCCAAGTATTTTGAAGAAGAGAGATTTTTTCAATAATATATTTCATTCATGCATACTCCAAATGAAGGCTATATAGATATTTTATTTAAACTTTCTATTTCCATTTTCATTAATACTTACTTGCCTTGATTTTGCATCATCCTCAAATATATAGACATGGAGTTTCTATGCGTATAGGTTTTCATTGCTACTCGAAACATATTCTGAATTGAAATCCTTAGATTTTTCAATTTCTTGTGATTTCGTATTTCCCTTGAAGCTTGAAATCTTGGAAAATTCTTTCAAAGAAACATTATGATCCAAATCAGTCTTTCAATTTGTTGTTCAAGTAACGTATGCTTCAGGCTTTTCTCCAAGCTTTGAGCCATTGCATTTCCATTTGATATTCACTAATTCAAAGCCTTTTTAAAAATATATTCAAGAGGATATGGAGATGCATTTCTCTATTTGTTGCCAATGCTAATGAATGCTTACATTTATTTGTAAATGGTCTCGATTGCCAAATTAATTTCGGGACCTAATTTTTGCAAGTTTCAAGACTAGCATGATTTTTGATATACAATACTGCTTTAATATTATTTGCAAATGTCAATGAATTAAAGAATGGGGGATTTGTATTTTGGTAGATCAAACATAAAATAATAAAAAAACAATATTTAAAAAAAATAAAAAAATGCATTAAAACATAATATAATTACATTTTAGTGCACTTAAAAATAGAAAACTTATTTTACTGCCAACTAACACATCAATAATTTTAAAAAAATAATAAAAAGTCATAGAAATCCACCCTAAAGAATTAGCATCATTATCCTTCATTCTTAAATGTTGTGTCACTAATATGATAGAATGTCATTTCCATTACAAAACAAAAGCAAAACAAGCTGATTTTTGAGATCACCATAAAATTACCTCACAAATCACCTTATATTTTAAAGAAAATTATGTTTTGGAGTGACAAAATAGAAATATTTATGATTTATTAACTTTTCTAAACTTTTTTAAAAACATACCAAAAATATAAAATATTTATGTTTTGAGTTGCCCAAAATTAAAAAATTACCATTTTTCCTTTTTTGGATATTATTATTAAATAGCCCAAATTGGAAATACCATAGTTTTTTGAAAACAATAGTTTTGAAGAAAACAAGGTTTTTGTTTTGCGGAAAACAATAAGAAGTTTTCATTTTCTAAACTAATTTTCATTTTAAAAACATGGTTTCGTGGATGTTTTCACACACACACACACACACACACATTTATATATGTGAACTTATATATCCTATAAGTTACACACACACACACACGCACATGCACACACACATATATATTTCTGTGTGTGTGTGAGTGTGCACGCATGGGTGTGTAGAACTCCTTCAGAACAAAGACATTTTCTTATTCTCACAATAATTACATTTCATCATTCAAGCAGCAAAAAAAAAAATCCTGGGTTTCCACCCAAGCAGTGCTATCTTTAATATATGTAACTAGACCTTCAAAACTTCATTCTCTTTGTCAGAGATCTATACTGTCTATGCTAGCTTCTCAATATATTTTTTTACATCTTTCTTTCTTGTACTTATGATATAAGTCATGGATAATAAATAAATGATTGTCTCAATTTCTCATCCATAAAATTAAATTTAATCTATCTTTTCTTCTTTATTTTTTCCATTGCCTTGATGTTGTGAAATATCTTGAATTTTTTTAATTTTATGCTCACATAATTTATTTTCTCACTCTAATTCAGCCCCCAACATTTTATGGTTCACTTTAGCATCTTCTTCTTTAATATTTGATGCCATATCTTTGAGTTCCTCATAAATATTTTCTACCATAATTATCTCAGTAATAATCACATAGATTTTTCTATTCACTTCTTCTTTTTCTTGAATAGTCTAGGTCGTATTTTCAATTTCCTCTTCAATATTTTCTACCAAATTTATCTATTTTATAGCCACAAAGATTTCATCCTTTGCTTTAGCTTCTTCTTCTTTAATAAGTGAGGTCGCATCTTTAATTTCCTCTTCAAACTTTTTTACCACAAGTGATTCAATTTTGGCCACAAAAATTTCATTATTTATTTCTTCCTCTTATCTTTGAATAATTGAGGTTATATCTTTAATTTTCTCTTTTAAATTTTCAACCATAACCATTTGTGCCTTAGCTATAGGGATTTATGATGCAACAATTTATTTAGGCATAACCCAACTCATGACTTCATTTCTCTCTCTCTCTCTCTCTCTCTGTTACCTTATACTTTCTTCCTCACCAACATTATCACTTCTCAATTCTCTTAGTAATTCATCAAGTTCAGCTGTCCAATAAGATCTTAAAGATTATTGAGATTTATAAAATGTCTTATCCTCATGGCTTATATATGCACAATCTCCATAACTCTCTTCTAGCTAATAATTGGATTGATAATAGTTACCACAAGTTTCATAATAGAAGTCACTTCTTTAAACATGATAAGTTTTATTATAATAATAGTATGAGATGTTCTCACTCACTTTTATTACATGTTTTCCAAAACAAATTTTGTTTGCTTCATTCTCCTCTCATAGCTCTTTAAGGCAATTTATTAGGAAATCTTGGAGAAATTGATTATACATTCTGATTTTGTAGATCGCTGATTGGAAAAAAAATATAAATAAAATTTAAAATGCAACTATCCATGTTCAAACAAGTTAATAAAATTCAGCTTTTAGATTCAATAATATTTATTAAATTCAATACTATCTAAATAACTAAAAAGGAATTATCCCTTTATAAGAATAATTACATTAGCTCACTTTGACTAACCAAACTAAATGATCACTAGCAATGATACAAAAAACTTGTAATACTTTTTTATACCACCTAATTTTATTAGTTATGTGATATTCCAAAAGTTTGTTAGTGAGAACATCTCATCAATTGGGATCTATAAGTATATATATCATAAAAGTAATAACACCGACATTTGTCCAGATATTGATCTTACATGGATTATATCAAAAGTTTAGTTATTTAACAATGAGAACCCATTTTTAGTAAAATGGATATTTCAATTATTATATAATCATTGGTCTATAATTTATTCATTTAATTTATATGATAATATTTAAGTTGATTGTCTTATAATATGTTGGACATAGAATAAAAGTTAAATATTTTATATTGACTTCTTGTCCTAATTGCATACACTAAGATTATCATTATTGAGTCCATCCAAATAGTGGCCCCCTCATATTTGTCTATTTGGTATGTTATCACTAACACTAATATCCATCTATGCTTTAAAATTATTCATAATTCTATACCTTTTAAGCAACTCGTCAATTGCCATTGATGATTATTTTATATGCATACTCTTATTATTAGATATCAAATATCATACAAATCAATGATTAATATGGTTTATAAGTATTTGAACTTTTCACTTAATAAGTATCATACTTGAATAATTAACATATGCTTCCCTCAAATTTTACTAGTGGGAACTACACAAGTAAAAGTAACTCATAAGGGCTATCACCACCTTGTGAGTCACAACATACTCATGCATGTTCTAAGAATTATATATTAATTTTTTCCTTGGTCATGATGCGACTCCCACGCAAAAGGTGAACTCCTTAAAAAATATTTTATATAATATCCATCTCAATTGTGAATTAATTTTTTATAAGATATATATAATAGATTAGGATATAAAAGGATTTATACTTTTAGCTTCATAAGTGTCATACTTATAAATTATAATGATTAACATATCCATATTTTAAGTTTTAACGAATAGGTTTATCTCATGCTTCATACTCGAAAGGGTTATCACTTTTTTCCTACCATATGCATAAGTGAATCTCATGATTTACCTATCACCATCCACAATGACAATCTCGCACAAACTTACTAATAGTTAAAACTCAAGCTCAAGTTCTATCTTAATCATCATCTATCAATATTAATGATAAAAAATAAATCAAACACATTTAATCTTTAATTTAAAACTATATTCATATCATATATCTCAATCTACACAAACATTATACTCATGCTAGTTTAGTATAAATTCCCAAATCTATTTCTAGAAAAGAGGGATTTGAATGCCATGCCCCCCAACTTTAGGAATTATAAATAATCTCACATCTCTTGCTTGCTTGTGGAATCCATAAAGAGTACAAAATCTATTTTAGGGTTTAGTAGTTGCTATAACTTTTCTTGTTGCATGGGAGAGAAGAAGAAGAAAATGAGAGATATCATAAAATTTCTCTATCTTCTACTTTTATACTTTGGTGACCATGTATTACTCTAAGTAGTAAGTCATAGCTTTCATAAGATCACAACTTTAGTCTTTATCTTTTTAGCTTGATTTCACAACTCTAGAAAATAACAGTGACTCTAGTCTACAACTTGATCTTTCTATAATGAAAAGTTGTGACACTAGCATTGACTATGACTTGGGCCAAATGTCTTTATAACACAACATTGCAGTGTTGTGAAGTGAATGAGACTACATGCCTTTTCCCTTTTATCATCCATAAAGGGTCGTAACACTTGGAAGTGGTTACATAGTGGTGAATGACTTTTTATTTTATTATATAGTCATGGTACTATGTAGAAGCTATAGCTTTATAAATGGTCTTTCTTTAATTTTATATGGCAGTGGTGTTAAGAAATAGCCACAACACTTAGGTCTCTCATGTGTTGGTCATGGCCTTGGTGCTAGGAAATGACCTTGATACATAATTTTCTCATATAACATGTTTCCATTGAAATGAAATTCTCTTTTCTCATATATCATGTTGCCAAGGAGCTATGAGGATATTGCAGCACTGGCAATTAGCTCGAGTGCAAAAGTCATGGTTATGCCTTCTTTTGAGAATATGGGTCATAGCCTTGAAAATATGTAATTTTCTTAATAACATTTAATATCCCAAAAGTGATGGCTCTGAATAATTTTTATGGCTTTGGCTTGAGTAGTTGTGGCTCTATAATTTTTTATAGCTTAAATGACTTTGTAAAGAAGCCATATCTCTAATTTGAGACTACCGAGCCATATTAAAGATAAGGTTATGTTACTTATACTTGGTTGCGATCTTGAGCACCATTGGGGTACTTGGTTGCAATGACATAAATTAATATCACTATCATTTAAATTTCTTGACCTAAGTATGGCTACAACTCCACAAAAATTTCATAATCACCAAGAATATGTCATACAGTGAAAAGATTGTACTAATGAGTTAGCAGGTCATGACGCACAAGACTTACCCCAACTAATTAGGTAGAGTTTTAGCCAAGAATAGATAACAAAACTTTGTGAGATTCAATGTTCTTCTCCCTCTACTAAATACCTTCAAAACCTATTGATTTTATGACTATTCAACAAAACTTGCTAAAATACCAATGTTATGGAATCAACCCATATTATCTCTGTTCCATGTATATACATTTTTATAAACTACCCAAAATACATAAAAATATCTAGTAATTTGAACATAGAAAAATAACCAAAAACTTAATTGATACTCTCAACATTTCATTGGTCACCTGGTATAGTTCTTTGTTATGACTTTGCTATGATACCAAAAACTTGATGGTTCTTACCAAAAAACTAAAAGCTCATTGGACATGTATTATGTCCAATAGAATTTCATAAGTATATAGGTCACACATATAATATAGTAAATATAAGTTTAGATATCAATCCCAAAAAGATTAGTATGACAAATTGATTAAGTAATAATAAATCAACTAACTACACAAGTAGAGAAGATATATTTGGTTCTTAGATAGAAACTTAGTCTGTAGGATTGATTTACTTTCTTTTGTAAAATAAAGTTTTCTCATGTTGTGACAAAGTAATATAAGTTTATTGAACTACGGATAAAAGATCATATGATCTATCATGCCTTGTTATTTTCAAGAGATTATCATCAATAGGCTATCATCACCATGGATAGTTCTTTTGTGATTGTGCTTTTGGTATACTTATTATATATCCCGAAGCTCCACAATTACTTACCCATTGGCCATCCAACAATCCTCTATTTATTAGGCAATATGACAACTACTCATGATGATTACTTCAACTATGCATCTCCAATCTCCAGTCTCAATTGTCATAATAACTTACAATGATGTGGTCATAATTATGTTTGTGCTTTCAACTTCATACATATCAGACTCTTATCAATTAATATATGTTACCCTAGTAATTTTACTCATGGAAGTCATACAAAAAAATGATAGCAGGGCTATCACTTTTTGATGATTCATATCTTCTTATGCTTGTCTCATGTCTTACCTATTCCTATCTTTCACAACCAACACATAACTCCCACTAATTAGTAAAACCCCAGTGTAGGCATTTTATATAACACCTACATCATTTTAGGGCCATTCCTTCTAGAAGATATACAATGAAATAATTATAATAATTTTCTTATTTTTGACTTCATAAGTTTGATAGTCACATGAATTTATTTACATTGACCTTGGGTTTCCACATATGGACCCATCACACAAAGAAAAGTGTTAGAGGGATATCACTTCTTATAGACACCCACCTCGTGTATGTGTTTCGTGGCTTACCTATGACTATTCACCATAGCCAACATGCATCGATCCATTGGATGGTGAAATATTAAATCAACATTCTAATAAACACCTATATCCATCAAAATTCAATGCTTAACAACCAACAAGTATATATTAAAAAATCACATTCATCATATGCAATTACATAAACTAACCCTAGGTTCTTAATCAACATAATATTAGGAAGGAAATAAAATGAGAAGATTAGAGAATCATCTTATCGAATTGGGTATTTCCAATGATAGCCAACATTAGGATCTAGGTTTCAGATCTAGTTCTTATTCCACTTTTGTTTCAGATTTAGCTTGTGGTTGTCTTTCTAATTGAGGGCGATGTTTGTGCCTTAGCTAGCTCTATAGCTTTTCCAAACTCTTCCCCTCTTTTGAACTTTCTGAAATTCTTTAAGTCTATCTTTTTACCTTAAAGTCCAATCATGTATTGTAGTATTTTAATGAATTCAATGTCACGATGTTAGGTTAAAGTTATGGCAAAAACTACTCTCATATTACTTTTGGATTGTAATGCAATGGAATATTGTGAAAAATATCATGATTTCAACATACCAACAGGAAGATAAAGTCATGGCATGAAAAGATGCCACGACTTATAAATTTGCTCTCTAAAGTAAAGTTGCAATGTCAAAAAATATCAGGCATAAAATCAATCACTTAAACAAAATATGATATTGGTTCTTTAATAATCATGCCGCAATGTTGTGGAAGAGTTTTTTCATGATATTAATATTTGAAATATAATTATTTTCTTTGACACAACTTCAACTCCGTTTCATGATATTCCTGCCAATATTTTTCATGTATTTCCTAATCCATCACAAATGAAAATCATTTATTAGTTGGGTATTCTTATGTTTCTATTTAGGTGGCATCCAACTCAACTCATTACTGGTACATTATTTCTTTCATTTTCCCAAATTTCTCATCCTTATAGACACTCTTACTATTCTTTTTAGGCATTGGTATGCCTCATTTTAAAGCCTATTTGTGGGTTATGTAATTTCAACATGGTCCACTAATATTTAGGAGGAAACAAGAAAAGAAAACTCAACTTAAACATCAACAAAACCAAGTGATTATTACACTTGGTGAAAAAAAACAAATTTTTAGCAAATATGTGAACACCATTTATCATTGAATGGCACACTCAAATTTTTATTCATTTACTTATCAAAAACTTATATTGCTAAAAACATGGTTCACTAATATTGCTAAAAACATGGCCATCCAAAATTTGGTATGATATTTAAAAAAAAAGGGTTATGAAAATTTAGTAGCCCTTTTCATAATGTTGTAAAATGTGCTACTTGGTGCCATTTTTTATTAAATCTACTTGGAAAAAAATTATCTAAACACTCAAATCAATTTTTTTAAGGTTAAAAAAAACACATAAATAGATTTCATCTAAACTATTTATTTTTGACAAATCAAACACAAAATTGAACTAAGAAGAGAAGTAGGAAGAACAAACCAAACAGATTATCCTTCCTTACCCTTTTTTTGAGCTTAGGTGAGATTAGTCTAGGGTTTAGACGAGATGAAATGGCTGGAAGATGTAGTGGTTTCCTTAGTGTTTTTCGGCCTCACATATTGAAATTTGCAAAAGATTATGGTTTGGGTAAGAAATTCTTACAAGAAGCGAGGAGGGAAATGAGAGAATGAGATTATGACTTGTATAGGGAAAAATAGAAATCAAAATGGTCGATCAGCTTGGACTTTTGGCCCATCTAATGGTCTAAATTTCATTTAAGAACAATCTAGGCCCAATAAATTTATTTCAAAAATGGAAAATTCTTTCAATTTTGGACTCTATTTCTAATTCTTAAATCAATTAAATTTTAAATAAATAAAATAAAAATTGTAATAGCAAAATTACTTATAGAGTAGACAATAAATTGAAAAGACTATTTTGGGATGTCACAACTATCACTTCCTATCGATGCGCATCTCCTTATGTGTGCCAAGTGGCTTGCCTGTCACTATATATCACAACCAACAACCATCTCCCAAACATTAATGAAACTCTAGGCTAGATATTTTAAGAAACCCCCACATCATCTTTCAGTGAGTCATTTTAAAAAATACACAATGATATGATTTTTATTATGTATATTCTTTAGCATCATTAGCACCCTACTCACATTCAATTAAATTTAGACTTGCCTATGGATTTCAAACATGAAGCCATTGCAAGAGGATGCAAATGGAAGGGTTATCACTTTTTACTGATGCTCAACTTGTACAATGTGTCCCATGGATTGCATGCCATCTTCCACCATAGCCAACTCACATGGATCAATTGATTAGTGAAACCCTAAGTCATAATTCTAAGAAACACTCATATCTATTAATATTTAATGCATAAAAAGCACATATATTCATTACAAACCATATCAATCATATATGATTATATAAACCAATCACAGGTTCATAACTAGCTTAATATTGGAGAGGAATTCTAGTAAGGAAATTTAATAATCATCTTGCCAAGAAATTGTGCCAAAGAAATACTTTTATCATTTTTGGATCATCATAGGCATCATTAGTGCCTTTGTTATATCTCTTTGATTCTCCCCCAAATCTCTATCTAACTTGCTCTCTCTTTTTTTCTAAAATTTATTAAGTACTTTATATCCTTAGGTCCCAGTGTTGACTGTAATATTTAATGAATTCAATATCATGAAACTGAGTTTAAATTGTAACAAAGAAATACTTTTGAATCATTTCTAGATCATCATGTTGTGGAATATCATGAAAAACATCATGAAATCTTTTGTATGTACAAGATGGTGCTAGTGAGTTGAAAAGATATTGCAATTTAAAAATTTCTCATTGTAGTATGATATCACTATTTCAAAAGAATGGCATGATATAAAATTACTTTGTAAAATGCGATTTCGATTCTATAATAATTATGTCGTGATATTAAAAATATATCTTGACTTCACATATTATATAAATATTGGCTACCACAATGAAAAAAATAATGGCATGAGCAAAAATGTGTTTAGAATAAATATGGGCATGAATTCAAAATAATATTATGATCACAAAGAATCTATTACATAATAGAAATATGTTGTAACTAGTTGATAGGGTCACAATATATATGAACTTATGACTTATATGTAGGGTTATAGCCAAAAAAATGTTGATGCGACAACTTCATAAGTATGTGTTAATAAAAAAATGTGATGATATTGAAAATATCACTACAATTCAACTTTCCACAAATGCAATTCAACTTTTCACAACGTTTTACTATTGAAATAAATATCATGATATTTTTAGAGCCCACCCATAAAATATCACTACTGTAATTCAAATTTCCACCAAGTCTATTATAATTTGTACCGTATTTATAGTTGATTTCATGACTATCTTTCAAAACCTATCAAAAACATAATTTCATTAAATACTTGTTTTTTAACCTCACTTCTGGTGCAAAGAGCATGAAATAATCAATAAATAATCATAAAACTTAACACTTTGAGTGCCAAACAAACTACCAGACTTAAATATTTGATCATCCTCAAGCAAAGAATCTTTCTCTCTTCTAGATATTCTGTCTGGTAAGAGAGGAAGAAAACCAAAAAATATAATACATCAGAGAGGTGAAGAAGACTGATAGGCTACTTGCTTCTCTATATCACCCTAAAAATGCAATTTGATTACAAATTGATTGTCATAATTTTGAATGACGACAAGAGAAAATGGAGAGGATGAATGAATAGTCTTTATGGATACATAACAAGGGTAAAGATAAGTAAAGAGAGAAAGTTTTGTCTTTATTTTTTATTCAATCTATGGTCCTAGTCTCCATCTTTTTCTCATAAACCAAGATAAGTTAATCTTGATGTTTTCCATAGCAAAAAGATATTGGAATGGATGTCAAAAAATATTTTGGAGAAGTCTATCATCAATTATCAATGAGAGAAATTCTTAGGACAAATTATTCATCTTTCCTTCATTATCAAGTTATATCGTGCTAAAGGAGTCCCGACATATAAAGATGGGGATAAATTATACAAATGTATATCCCTCATAATATTGGCTAGTATAAACAAGATAATTTGAAGGAGCTAAAAAGAGGAAGCTGATTCTTGAAGCGAAAGAACCAATAAATATTTGGCAAGAAGTCTTAGAATTCCTTATAACTAAATCTATAAGAAGTGGGAGGAATTGGTAGAAAGTCAAAGTAGAATTTTTCTTGAAAATGATTACCAAAAGAGGATGAGAGCAGGAGACATAGAAGAAGTCATCACCTTACTAAAGAGCATGAAATTGAAAGTTGATGATAGAGAAAATTGAATGAAGGAGAGGTGAAAAAGATACACAACTCCTTGATAGTAGAGCTGTAAGGAAAAGATAGTTGAAAGCATTTATAAACAAAAATGAAAAGGAATATGAAGTAAATTAGAGCAGCACGATGCATTATAAAGAATGCATTTGAATGCCAATGAAGGATTATTCATGTCCACCCATAAATAATTTGAAGAAAGAATTATGAAGGCCATGGAAGATACTAAGAAGAGAATAGAGGTAGGCATGATGGGGAGTGATAAAGCCTTTGGCACACTAGATGATAAAGAAAAGAGATGAGGTGACTAAATAAACTATGAACTTTAGAGAGTAATTATGGATTGAATATTTTAGAATATGGATGAAAATAGGAAGAATATATATGTGCATATGAGACATTTGAGGAAATCCTCAACTCAATTGGAAAAAGGTAGGATGAGATATGCAACATCATTTCTAGAATGATAGAGTGAGAAAGGAGTAATAAGGGAGAAACAAGGAAGCCCTCTAAATTTATGACACAATTTGAGCCATCTAAAGCTCAATTTCTACTGAAGGAGTTTGATATAGAGAAGCAAGTAGCCTATCAGTCTTCTTCACCTCTCTGATGTATTATATTTTTTGGTTTTCTTCCTCTCTTACCAGACAGAATATCTAGAAGAGAGAAGATTCTTTGCTTGAGGATGATCAAATATTTTAAGTCTGGTAGTTTGTTTGGCACTCAAAGTGTTAAGTTTTATGGTTATTTATTGATTATTTCATGCTCTTTGCACCAGAAGTGAGGTTAAAAAACAAGTATTTAATGAAATTATGTTTTTGATAGGTTTTGAAAGATAGTCATGAAATCAACTATAAATACGGTACAAATTATAATAGACTTGGTGGAAATTTGAATTACAGTAGTGATATTTTATGGGTGGGCTCTAAAAATATCATGATATTTATTTCAATAGTAGAACGTTGTGAAAAGTTGAATTGCATTTGTGGATAGTTGAATTGTAGTGATATTTTGAATATCATCACATTTTTTTATTAACACATACTTATGAAGTTGTCGCATCAACATTTTTTGGCTATAACCCTACATATAAGTCATAAGTTCATTATATATTGTGACCCTATCAACTAGTTACAACATATTTCTATTATGTAATAGATTCTTTGTGATCATAATATTATTTTGAATTGATGCCCATATTTATTCTAAACACATTTATGCTCATGCCATTTTTTTCATTGTGGCAGCCAATATTTATATAATATGTGAAGTCAAGATATATTTTTAATATCACGACATAATTATTATAGAATCGAAATCACATTTTACAAAGTAATTTTATATCATGCCATTCTTTTGAAATAGTGATATCATACTACAATGAGAAATTTTTTAAATTGCAATATCTTTTCAACTCACTAGCACCATCTTGTACATACAAAAGATTTCATGATGTTTTTCATGATATTCCACAACATGATGATCTAGAAATGATTCAAAAGTATTTCTTTGTTACAATTTAAACTCAGTTTCATGATATTGAATTCATTAAATATTACAGTCAACACTGGGACCTAAGGATATAAAGTACTTAATAAATTTTAGATAAAAAAAGAGAGAGCAAGTTAGATAGAGATTTGGGGGAGAATCAAAGAGATATAACAAAGGCACTAATGATGCCTATGATGATCCAAAAATGATAAAAAGTATTCTTTGGCACAATTTCTTGGCAAGATGATTATTAAATTTCCTTACTAGAATTCCTCTCCAATATTAAGCTAGTTATGAACCTGTGATTGGTTTATATAATCATATATGATTGATATGGTTTGTAATGAATATATGTGCTTTTTTATGCATTAAATATTAATAGATATGAGTGTTTCTTAGAATTATGACTTAGGGTTTCACTAATCAATTGATCCATGTGAGTTGGCTATGGTGGAAGATGGCATGCAATCCATGGGACACATTGTACAAGTTGAGCATCAGTAAAAAGTGATAACCCTTCCATTTGCATCCTCTTGCAATGGCTTCATGTTTGAAATCCATAGGCAAGTCTAAATTTAATTGATGTGAGTAGGGTGCTAATGATGCTAAAAGAATATACATAATAAAAATCATATCATTGTGTATTTTTTAAAATGACTCACTGAAAGATGATGTGGGGGTTTCTTAAAATATCTAGCCTAGAGTTTCATTAATGTTTGGGAGATGGTTGTTGGTTGTGATATATAGTGACAGGCAAGCCACTTGGCACACATAAGGAGATGCGCATCGATAGGAAGTGATAGTTGTGACATCCCAAAAATAGTCTTTTCAATTTATTTGTCTACTCTATAAGTAATTTTGCTATTACAAATTTTTATTTTATTTATTTAAAATTTAATTGATTTAAGAATTAGAAATAGAGTCCAAAATTGAAAGAATTTTCCATTTTTGAAATAAATTTATTGGGCCTAGATTTTCTTAAATGAAATTTAGACCATTAGATGGGCCAAAAGTCCAAGCTGATTCGACCATTTTGATTTCTATTTTTCCCTATACAAGTCATAATCTCATTCTCTCATTTCCCTCCTCGCTTTCTTGTAAGAATTTCTTACCCAAACCATAATCTTTTGCAAATTTCAATATGTGAGGCCGAAAAACACTAAGGAAACCACTACATCTTCCAGCCATTTCATCTCGTCTAAACCCTAGACTAATCTCACCTAAGCTCAAAAAAAGGGTAAGGAAGGATAATCTGTTTGGTTTGTTCTTCCTACTTCTCTTCTTAGTTCAATTTTGTGTTTGATTTGTCAAAAATAAATAGTTTAGATGAAATCTATTTATGTGTTTTTTTTAACCTTAAAAAAATTGATTTGAGTGTTTAGATAATTTTTTTCCAAGTAGATTTAATAAAAAATGGCACCAAGTAGCACATTTTACAACATTATGAAAAGGGCTACTAAATTTTCATAACCCTTTTTTTTTTAAATATCATACCAAATTTTGGATGGCCATGTTTTTAGCAATATTAGTGAACCATGTTTTTAGCAATATAAGTTTTTGATAAGTAAATGAATAAAAATTTGAGTGTGCCATTCAATGATAAATGGTGTTCACATATTTGCTAAAAATTTGTTTTTTTTCACCAAGTGTAATAATCACTTGGTTTTGTTGATGTTTAAGTTGAGTTTTCTTTTCTTGTTTCCTCCTAAATATTAGTGGACCATGTTGAAATTACATAACCCACAAATAGGCTTTAAAATGAGGCATACCAATGCCTAAAAAGAATAGTAAGAGTGTCTATAAGGATGAGAAATTTGGGAAAATGAAAGAAATAATGTACCAGTAATGAGTTGAGTTGGATGCCACCTAAATAGAAACATAAGAATACCCAACTAATAAATGATTTTCATTTGTGATGGATTAGGAAATACATGAAAAATATTGGCAGGAATATCATGAAACGGAGTTGAAGTTGTGTCAAAGAAAATAATTATATTTCAAATATTAATATCATGAAAAAACTCTTCCACAACATTGCGGCATGATTATTAAAGAACCAATATCATATTTTGTTTAAGTGATTGATTTTATGCCTGATATTTTTTGACATTGCAACTTTACTTTAGAGAGCAAATTTATAAGTCGTGGCATCTTTTCATGCCATGACTTTATCTTCCTGTTGGTATGTTGAAATCATGATATTTTTCACAATATTCCATTGCATTACAATCCAAAAGTAATATGAGAGTAGTTTTTGCCATAACTTTAACCTAACATCGTGACATTGAATTCATTAAAATACTACAATACATGATTGGACTTTAAGGTAAAAAGATAGACTTAAAGAATTTCAGAAAGTTCAAAAAGAGGGGAAGAGTTTGGAAAAGCTATAGAGCTAGCTAAGGCACAAACATCGCCCTCAATTAGAAAGACAACCACAAGCTAAATCTGAAACAAAAGTGGAATAAGAACTAGATCTGAAACCTAGATCCTAATGTTGGCTATCATTGGAAATACCCAATTCGATAAGATGATTCTCTAATCTTCTCATTTATTTCCTTCCTAATATTATGTTGATTAAGAACCTAGGGTTAGTTTATGTAATTGCATATGATGAATGTGATTTTTTAATATATACTTGTTGGTTGTTAAGCATTGAATTTTGATGGATATAGGTGTTTATTAGAATGTTGATTTAATATTTCACCATCCAATGGATCGATGCATGTTGGCTATGGTGAATAGTCATAGGTAAGCCACGAAACACATACACGAGGTGGGTGTCTATAAGAAGTGATATCCCTCTAACACTTTTCTTTGTGTGATGGGTCCATATGTGGAAACCCAAGGTCAATGTAAATAAATTCATGTGACTATCAAACTTATGAAGTCAAAAATAAGAAAATTATTATAATTATTTCATTGTATATCTTCTAGAAGGAATGGCCCTAAAATGATGTAGGTGTTATATAAAATGCCTACACTGGGGTTTTACTAATTAGTGGGAGTTATGTGTTGGTTGTGAAAGATAGGAATAGGTAAGACATGAGACAAGCATAAGAAGATATGAATCATCAAAAAGTGATAGCCCTGCTATCATTTTTTTGTATGACTTCCATGAGTAAAATTACTAGGGTAACATATATTAATTGATAAGAGTCTGATATGTATGAAGTTGAAAGCACAAACATAATTATGACCACATCATTGTAAGTTATTATGACAATTGAGACTGGAGATTGGAGATGCATAGTTGAAGTAATCATCATGAGTAGTTGTCATATTGCCTAATAAATAGAGGATTGTTGGATGGCCAATGGGTAAGTAATTGTGGAGCTTCGGGATATATAATAAGTATACCAAAAGCACAATCACAAAAGAACTATCCATGGTGATGATAGCCTATTGATGATAATCTCTTGAAAATAACAAGGCATGATAGATCATATGATCTTTTATCCGTAGTTCAATAAACTTATATTACTTTGTCACAACATGAGAAAACTTTATTTTACAAAAGAAAGTAAATCAATCCTACAGACTAAGTTTCTATCTAAGAACCAAATATATCTTCTCTACTTGTGTAGTTAGTTGATTTATTATTACTTAATCAATTTGTCATACTAATCTTTTTGGGATTGATATCTAAACTTATATTTACTATATTATATGTGTGACCTATATACTTATGAAATTCTATTGGACATAATACATGTCCAATGAGCTTTTAGTTTTTTGGTAAGAACCATCAAGTTTTTGGTATCATAGCAAAGTCATAACAAAGAACTATACCAGGTGACCAATGAAATGTTGAGAGTATCAATTAAGTTTTTGGTTATTTTTCTATGTTCAAATTACTAGATATTTTTATGTATTTTGGGTAGTTTATAAAAATGTATATACATGGAACAGAGATAATATGGGTTGATTCCATAACATTGGTATTTTAGCAAGTTTTGTTGAATAGTCATAAAATCAATAGGTTTTGAAGGTATTTAGTAGAGGGAGAAGAACATTGAATCTCACAAAGTTTTGTTATCTATTCTTGGCTAAAACTCTACCTAATTAGTTGGGGTAAGTCTTGTGCGTCATGACCTGCTAACTCATTAGTACAATCTTTTCACTGTATGACATATTCTTGGTGATTATGAAATTTTTGTGGAGTTGTAGCCATACTTAGGTCAAGAAATTTAAATGATAGTGATATTAATTTATGTCATTGCAACCAAGTACCCCAATGGTGCTCAAGATCGCAACCAAGTATAAGTAACATAACCTTATCTTTAATATGGCTCGGTAGTCTCAAATTAGAGATATGGCTTCTTTACAAAGTCATTTAAGCTATAAAAAATTATAGAGCCACAACTACTCAAGCCAAAGCCATAAAAATTATTCAGAGCCATCACTTTTGGGATATTAAATGTTATTAAGAAAATTACATATTTTCAAGGCTATGACCCATATTCTCAAAAGAAGGCATAACCATGACTTTTGCACTCGAGCTAATTGCCAGTGCTGCAATATCCTCATAGCTCCTTGGCAACATGATATATGAGAAAAGAGAATTTCATTTCAATGGAAACATGTTATATGAGAAAATTATGTATCAAGGTCATTTCCTAGCACCAAGGCCATGACCAACACATGAGAGACCTAAGTGTTGTGGCTATTTCTTAACACCACTGCCATATAAAATTAAAGAAAGACCATTTATAAAGCTATAGCTTCTACATAGTACCATGACTATATAATAAAATAAAAAGTCATTCACCACTATGTAACCACTTCCAAGTGTTACGACCCTTTATGGATGATAAAAGGGAAAAGGCATGTAGTCTCATTCACTTCACAACACTGCAATGTTGTGTTATAAAGACATTTGGCCCAAGTCATAGTCAATGCTAGTGTCACAACTTTTCATTATAGAAAGATCAAGTTGTAGACTAGAGTCACTGTTATTTTCTAGAGTTGTGAAATCAAGCTAAAAAGATAAAGACTAAAGTTGTGATCTTATGAAGCTATGACTTACTACTTAGAGTAATACATGGTCACCAAAGTATAAAAGTAGAAGATAGAGAAATTTATGATATCTCTCATTTTCTTCTTCTTCTCTCCCATGCAACAAGAAAAGTTATAGCAACTACTAAACCCTAAAATAGATTTTGTACTCTTTATGGATTCCACAAGCAAGCAAGAGATGTGAGATTATTTATAATTCCTAAAGTTGGGGGGCATGGCATTCAAATCCCTCTTTTCTAGAAATAGATTTGGGAATTTATACTAAACTAGCATGAGTATAATGTTTGTGTAGATTGAGATATATGATATGAATATAGTTTTAAATTAAAGATTAAATGTGTTTGATTTATTTTTATCATTAATATTGATAGATGATGATTAAGATAGAACTTGAGCTTGAGTTTTAACTATTAGTAAGTTTGTGCGAGATTGTCATTGTGGATGGTGATAGGTAAATCATGAGATTCACTTATGCATATGGTAGGAAAAAAGTGATAACCCTTTCGAGTATGAAGCATGAGATAAACCTATTCGTTAAAACTTAAAATATGGATATGTTAATCATTATAATTTATAAGTATGACACTTATGAAGCTAAAAGTATAAATCCTTTTATATCCTAATCTATTATATATATCTTATAAAAAATTAATTCTCAATTGAGATGGATATTATATAAAATATTTTTTTAAGGAGTTCACCTTTTGCGTGGGAGTCGCATCATGACCAAGGAAAAAATTAATATATAATTCTTAGAACATGCATGAGTATGTTGTGACTCACAAGGTGGTGATAGCCCTTATGAGTTACTTTTACTTGTGTAGTTCCCACTAGTAAAATTTGAGGGAAGCATATGTTAATTATTCAAGTATGATACTTATTAAGTGAAAAGTTCAAATACTTATAAACCATATTAATCATTGATTTGTATGATATTTGATATCTAATAATAAGAGTATGCATATAAAATAATCATCAATGGCAATTGACGAGTTGCTTAAAAGGTATAGAATTATGAATAATTTTAAAGCATAGATGGATATTAGTGTTAGTGATAACATACCAAATAGACAAATATGAGGGGGCCACTATTTGGATGGACTCAATAATGATAATCTTAGTGTATGCAATTAGGACAAGAAGTCAATATAAAATATTTAACTTTTATTCTATGTCCAACATATTATAAGACAATCAACTTAAATATTATCATATAAATTAAATGAATAAATTATAGACCAATGATTATATAATAATTGAAATATCCATTTTACTAAAAATGGGTTCTCATTGTTAAATAACTAAACTTTTGATATAATCCATGTAAGATCAATATCTGGACAAATGTCGGTGTTATTACTTTTATGATATATATACTTATAGATCCCAATTGATGAGATGTTCTCACTAACAAACTTTTGGAATATCACATAACTAATAAAATTAGGTGGTATAAAAAAGTATTACAAGTTTTTTGTATCATTGCTAGTGATCATTTAGTTTGGTTAGTCAAAGTGAGCTAATGTAATTATTCTTATAAAGGGATAATTCCTTTTTAGTTATTTAGATAGTATTGAATTTAATAAATATTATTGAATCTAAAAGCTGAATTTTATTAACTTGTTTGAACATGGATAGTTGCATTTTAAATTTTATTTATATTTTTTTTCCAATCAGCGATCTACAAAATCAGAATGTATAATCAATTTCTCCAAGATTTCCTAATAAATTGCCTTAAAGAGCTATGAGAGGAGAATGAAGCAAACAAAATTTGTTTTGGAAAACATGTAATAAAAGTGAGTGAGAACATCTCATACTATTATTATAATAAAACTTATCATGTTTAAAGAAGTGACTTCTATTATGAAACTTGTGGTAACTATTATCAATCCAATTATTAGCTAGAAGAGAGTTATGGAGATTGTGCATATATAAGCCATGAGGATAAGACATTTTATAAATCTCAATAATCTTTAAGATCTTATTGGACAGCTGAACTTGATGAATTACTAAGAGAATTGAGAAGTGATAATGTTGGTGAGGAAGAAAGTATAAGGTAACAGAGAGAGAGAGAGAGAGAGAGAGAAATGAAGTCATGAGTTGGGTTATGCCTAAATAAATTGTTGCATCATAAATCCCTATAGCTAAGGCACAAATGGTTATGGTTGAAAATTTAAAAGAGAAAATTAAAGATATAACCTCAATTATTCAAAGATAAGAGGAAGAAATAAATAATGAAATTTTTGTGGCCAAAATTGAATCACTTGTGGTAAAAAAGTTTGAAGAGGAAATTAAAGATGCGACCTCACTTATTAAAGAAGAAGAAGCTAAAGCAAAGGATGAAATCTTTGTGGCTATAAAATAGATAAATTTGGTAGAAAATATTGAAGAGGAAATTGAAAATACGACCTAGACTATTCAAGAAAAAGAAGAAGTGAATAGAAAAATCTATGTGATTATTACTGAGATAATTATGGTAGAAAATATTTATGAGGAACTCAAAGATATGGCATCAAATATTAAAGAAGAAGATGCTAAAGTGAACCATAAAATGTTGGGGGCTGAATTAGAGTGAGAAAATAAATTATGTGAGCATAAAATTAAAAAAATTCAAGATATTTCACAACATCAAGGCAATGGAAAAAATAAAGAAGAAAAGATAGATTAAATTTAATTTTATGGATGAGAAATTGAGACAATCATTTATTTATTATCCATGACTTATATCATAAGTACAAGAAAGAAAGATGTAAAAAAATATATTGAGAAGCTAGCATAGACAGTATAGATCTCTGACAAAGAGAATGAAGTTTTGAAGGTCTAGTTACATATATTAAAGATAGCACTGCTTGGGTGGAAACCCAGGATTTTTTTTTTTGCTGCTTGAATGATGAAATGTAATTATTGTGAGAATAAGAAAATGTCTTTGTTCTGAAGGAGTTCTACACACCCATGCGTGCACACTCACACACACACAGAAATATATATGTGTGTGTGCATGTGCGTGTGTGTGTGTGTGTAACTTATAGGATATATAAGTTCACATATATAAATGTGTGTGTGTGTGTGTGTGTGTGAAAACATCCACGAAACCATGTTTTTAAAATGAAAATTAGTTTAGAAAATGAAAACTTCTTATTGTTTTCCGCAAAACAAAAACCTTGTTTTCTTCAAAACTATTGTTTTCAAAAAACTATGGTATTTCCAATTTGGGCTATTTAATAATAATATCCAAAAAAGGAAAAATGGTAATTTTTTAATTTTGGGCAACTCAAAACATAAATATTTTATATTTTTGGTATGTTTTTAAAAAAGTTTAGAAAAGTTAATAAATCATAAATATTTCTATTTTGTCACTCCAAAACATAATTTTCTTTAAAATATAAGGTGATTTGTGAGGTAATTTTATGGTGATCTCAAAAATCAGCTTGTTTTGCTTTTGTTTTGTAATGGAAATGACATTCTATCATATTAGTGACACAACATTTAAGAATGAAGGATAATGATGCTAATTCTTTAGGGTGGATTTCTATGACTTTTTATTATTTTTTTAAAATTATTGATGTGTTAGTTGGCAGTAAAATAAGTTTTCTATTTTTAAGTGCACTAAAATGTAATTATATTATGTTTTAATGCATTTTTTATTTTTTTTAAATATTGTTTTTTTATTATTTTATGTTTGATCTACCAAAATACAAATCCCCCATTCTTTAATTCATTGACATTTGCAAATAATATTAAAGCAGTATTGTATATCAAAAATCATGCTAGTCTTGAAACTTGCAAAAATTAGGTCCCGAAATTAATTTGGCAATCGAGACCATTTACAAATAAATGTAAGCATTCATTAGCATTGGCAACAAATAGAGAAATGCATCTCCATATCCTCTTGAATATATTTTTAAAAAGGCTTTGAATTAGTGAATATCAAATGGAAATGCAATGGCTCAAAGCTTGGAGAAAAGCCTGAAGCATACGTTACTTGAACAACAAATTGAAAGACTGATTTGGATCATAATGTTTCTTTGAAAGAATTTTCCAAGATTTCAAGCTTCAAGGGAAATACGAAATCACAAGAAATTGAAAAATCTAAGGATTTCAATTCAGAATATGTTTCGAGTAGCAATGAAAACCTATACGCATAGAAACTCCATGTCTATATATTTGAGGATGATGCAAAATCAAGGCAAGTAAGTATTAATGAAAATGGAAATAGAAAGTTTAAATAAAATATCTATATAGCCTTCATTTGGAGTATGCATGAATGAAATATATTATTGAAAAAATCTCTCTTCTTCAAAATACTTGGGAATCAACAAATTGACTAAAAATATGAATAGCATAAGTAATATCAAGATGCGTGACAGTAAGATATACAAAGATCACAACAATAGTATAGCATAATGTAGGATACATCTATATCCAAGAAATATTATGGCGGATCTACATTTTTCATTTCAAATTATTTAGCTAACTATGACTTTAAAGCTAAAATACCATTAATATGATTACTAGAAATAATCATGTAATCAATATACAAAGAAAGAATGATACTGAGAGGCCCCAAGAAAAAAATAGTATTTTCACCATTTTAATCACTATTTTGAATTGGATAAATATATTAAATAAGAGAATATAAAGTGTTAATTTTTTTATGTTTCAAAATAAATTAGGGATAGAAAATGATAAAAAATGACATTAAACTTTCTAACTTTGAAGCTTTAGAAAAAAAATTATGACTATTTGAACTCACATGGCTAATTTGGTCATTTTATTGTTAAACAAAAGGTAGATTTTTTATTTCTTTCATTTCTCTCTTCATTTCATGATTTTACATGTCATTAAAATAAAATATTATCTTTTAAAGTAATTAAGATCAAGAATCTTTTCTTTTAAAACAAAACTAGCCATGGAAGGGTGGTAATCTCGATGAGGGAAGTTATGATTGAGTTTTAAAATATATTTTTTATTTTCTTGCTAGATTTATTAAATTAGGATTGAAATTACACAAATTTAAATCATTTTTTTTATTTTAGATTCAATTTTAATTATGGTTATCGAGCTCGAATTTTAATATTGGGCTTGGGTTTTGGGTTGTGAAGAAATATAAGAGAATGAATTGGTAAAAATGAATTGATGATTTTACAACCTATAGAGACACCTATATATATACAAAAGAATGAAATAAACTAGAGGATATTCTAAGAATATCCTAAGGAATAAACCAGAAGATATTATAAGAATATCCCATGATTCTTAACAATCCTACCATAACACTCCGCCTCAAGTTGGAGCATAGATATCTCTTATGCCCAACTTGTTACACAAATAAGCAACCTGATCACCACTCAAGGCTTTGGTGAGGATGTTCCCTAATTGGTCTCCAGTCTTCACATATCCTGTGGAGATAAGCCCAAGCTGTATCTTCTCACGAACAAAGTGATAGTCGATTTCAATGTGTTTGGTCCGCTCATGGAACACTAGATTCTAGGCAATGTGAATTGCTGCCTTGTTATCACACCAAAGTTGGCTGATAAGGGATGTGTGATACCTATTTTTGTCAAAAGCTGGTGAATCCACATTATCTCGCATCTGGCCTATGCCATGGCCCGATATTCTGATTCTGCACTAGACCGAGATACCACACTTTGCTTCTTGCTTTTCCAGGACACCAGATTTCCTCCCACAAAGACACAATAGTTTGAAGTAGAATGCCTATCATCCTTGGAGTCTGCCCAATCTGCATTTGTGAAACACTCGATTTTCTCATGCCCATGATTACCATAGAGAATACCTTGTCCTGGACTGGCTTTGAGGTAACCCAAAATATGTTCCATAGCTTCCCAATGATTAACAGTGGGGGAAGACATGAACTGACTCACAATACTAACAGCATATGTAATATCATGGCGTGTGACTGTAAGATAATTTAATTTTCCAACTAACCTCCGATATCTCTCAAAATTACTGTATGGTTCTCTTTCTTTGACTAGTTGCATGTTCAGAGTCATAGGTGAATTACAGGGTTTAACACCTAACTTACCTGTCTCGGATAATAGGTCCAGCACATGCTTGCGTTGATAGGTAAAAATCCCTTTGCTACTTCTCATAACTTCTACACCCAAAAAATACTTTAACATACCTAAGTCCTTTGTACTGAATTGTTGTTGAAGAAAGGACTTCAGTAACAAAATACCAGTGGTGTCACTGCCAGTTATAATGATATCATCAACATAAACAACCAACAGGATGATCCTGGTGGCTGAATTCTGATAAAATACTAAATGGTCAGACTTGCACTTGTGCATCCCAAACCACTCAATTGTCTGACTAAATTTTCCAAACCATACACGTGGACTCTGTTTGAGTCCATATAAGGCTTTGTGAAGGCAGAAAACTCAGTTGTCTGTCTCCCCTGAGCAAAAAACCCTGGAGGTTGCTCCATATAGACTTCCTCTTGAAGATTACCATGGAGAAAGGAATTTTTGACATCTAACTGATGGAAATCCCAACTGTACCGGGTAGCCAAAGAGATAAAGAGTCGGGCCGAAGTCAATTTGGCCACGAGAGAGAAGGTATCGACATGCTCAATACCATAGGTCTGAGCATAGCCTTTGGCCACAAGTCGAGCTTTGAGGCGAGCAAGACTGCCATCGAAATTAACCTTCACTGCAAACACCCAGCGACAGCCAATAGCACGTTTCCCTGTAGGCAACTTTACTAAATCCCAAGTACCATTAGTCTCCAATGCTGCCATCTTCTCTCACATAGCATGATGCCAGCCATGATGAGACAAGGCTTCAGGAATAAAGGTAGGTAAAGAGGAAGAATCCAAAGAAGTAATGAAACCACGAGATGAAGGAGAAAGGTTATGATAAGATAGACAAGAGGAAATAGGATGAACACACTTACGTGAACCTTTGCGAAGAGCAATAGGAAGGTCAGCACCTGAGGGAGGAGCTGATGGCGAGGGACCTGATGGTGGAGGATCAGAGACTGGCGGAGGCGACTGACAGGAGTATACCTGTGTGATTGGAGGATGATCCAGTAGAGCAGGAGTAGAATTGGTCACATGAGAGATAGAGTAGACTAGAATATCATCATCCTCCCCCTCACTTGGAGGACCAGGAAAGGTAGAGAAGGGGGTATCTTCATGAAAGGTGACATCATGAGACACTAGATAGCACTTAAGATCGGGACAGTAACACCGATACCCTTTCTAAACTCTTGAATAGCCAAGGAAGATGCACTGTTAAGCACAAAAGAGGACATGAGGTTAATCAAAAAATAATCAGTGGAAACTGTGTCAGCCCAGAAATGCTTAGGCACATGCATTTGGAAAAGCAGAGCCCGAGCAGTTTCCAAAAGATGACCATTCTTCCTCTCCGCCACACCATTCTGAGAGGGAGAATCAACACATGAGGTTTGAAGAAGGATGCCTCGCTCACGTATAAATGTTTAAAAAGGCTCAGACAAATTCTTTTTAGCATTATCACTACGTAATGTTTGAACATAAATATGAAAATAAATTTGAATTTCAGGATAGAAGGCACATAAATGAGAAAATACTTCTAACCGAGATTTCATTAAGTATAACCATGTAACTCTAGAAAAATCATCCACAAAAGTAACAAAGTAACAGAACCCAGTGGGTGATAGGACAGGACACGGGCCCCAAACATCCGAGTGGACTAATTCAAAAGGAGCACTAGCTCGTTTATTAACTCGAGGACTTGAACTGAGGTGATGATGTTTTGCCAGTTGACATGACTCACAAGGTAAGGTAGACAATGATAAGAACTGGGATATAACCTTTTTAATAAAGTAAGAGAAGGATGACCTAAGCGGCAATGCAACTCAAAAGGACTTGATGTTGCAAGACAAGTGGTTGTGCTGGTTGAAGACTGATCAAGTATATAGAGATCGCCAGACTCACGTCCCCTACCAATAGTCTACTTCGTCACCAAGTCCTGGAAAAGACAATAGCCATGAAAGAATGAGACTAAGCAATTAAGATCATGAGCAAGTTTGCTGACAGAGAGTAAATTAAATGATAAGTTAGGCACATGCAAAACAGATGATAAAGGAAGACATGAGGTAGGCAAGACAGTGCCTGACCCAAGGGCACGGGATTTGGACCAATCCACCAAGGTGATGATGGACTTGGATGAGGTGGGTTGCACGGAAGAAAATAAACAAGGGTTACCTATCATGTGGTTATAGGTGCCTGAGTCAATGACCCATTCATTGGCACAAGATACAACGCAAGCTATAGAGTTACCTATCTGGGCAAGGTTGGACATGGCAGCCGGAGAGGATTGTGTGGACTTTAGAAAAGCATGGTATTTCTGGAACTGAGCAAGATCGTCGGAAAATAACTGTGTAACTGGGGTAGTTGGGGTAGCAGTGTTGGTTGCGGAAGCAAGAGTGATAGAAGAACCTCACTAATTTTTGTTCATATAAAAATTTTATGTAAGAAAGGAAATCTCTAGAAACTCATATAAAAATTTTATATTTTACATTGTTAGTTATATATAATTTAATTAAGATGTATATCATGAAATTTATATCATGAAATTAAGATGTATGATTCATTGATGAAAACTCATGAATTTAAAATAATAAAATAATTTTTTGATAAATTTAAAAACTTATTTACCTATTTATTTTTTTTATGAAAAAGTTATTTTGCTAAAATAACAAAATGGTATTTAGTTATGCATGTTGATAGATTATATGAAAAAATTATAGTTGATAGATTATATGAAAATTTTTGAAATGGGACTATGCTAATATGCATGTTCAAATCTTTGAGAAAAACTTTGAAGTTATATGAGCTATATGATATTTTGAATAAAATTTGAATAATTTTGAAAAAATATATGTTTTGGACAAAAGATCTTGAGGTGACTATTAGTCCTAGCAATTCAATGGAGGGATAAAACTACAAGAATATCCATAGAGACATAGATTAGATTTTTCATTGGAAGAATGTCCCTAAACTCTCTTATGAACTTATGATAGAGTTCTACTATGTGGAGGTTGCGGTTATCGAGCTGGAAACTAGTAAATCTCTTGTGGGTCTTTGGATCATAAGAGTGGGTATGTATATTCTCTAATGAGGGTGATAGTATGGCTAGAGCTAGCAGGTTAGTTTTTTCATTTATATGTCTAATTGTAGCTTTGGCAGAACCTTCATATAGATAAATGAGATATAATTGAAAATGATATATGCATGTTTGTAAAAATAAGATAGAGTTGAAAAATAAAATTTTTTGAGAACTTACACAAACACATTATAGTTTCATGAATTTATATAGACATGTATATGTATAATTATATGTATGGATATTTCAAAACTTATTATTAAACTCTTAAATTATATATTGGAAAATATATGTGGCTTTGGAGGCAAAATATGGATTTTTTCATATTTTCTAGAGATTTTCTTATTGCACATTAGTTGATCACCCTTATTTTTTCCAAATGGAGAAAATGTTGATGGCTAGTTTTGATTCTGATGTTTTCAGAGCTATATGATGGTTTTGGTTGATCTTTTAGTTAGTTTTTTTTGAAACTTTATTATGTATTTGGTCATATATTTCATTTTATGTGAATAACTTTACTTTTAATGTGAATAATTTTACATGATGTTTTTTATATATTAATGATGTTCTCTAAAATTTAATCTTTTTTATATAGTTGAATGTGAGATATCTTGATCTATTTTTTTAACTTGCTTTCACTAAAGTTTTAAGGCTGTGGGTATTTTAGAATAAACCTAGCATAAAAATAGATCCAGGAAAGAACTATTGTAGACTTATTTGTAGCTTTCTACAGACATGCAGTTAATCACATATACTACTAATCACAATATATGTTTTTTTTTATTTTTCAATATAAATTAATTAATTATGAATCCATCTTTTAATCAATACATTTCTAATTATTTTTATAAGTACTTTATGTGTAATTTACTAAATTTACAAATGTTCACCATTAAAAATGTAACAATCCTTCACGTCAGCTTTTAAGATATTTTCAATCCTTTTAAATTAATGAATCAAATTTAGCTTATCGTGACTCTTTGGTTTGAGTGATTGGGGTCATTACAACTTTTGTGGTATCAGAGGTTAAGTTTTCATAGTTTCATTATGTGTGCGTGAACTATTAAGTGTGTTGGTGTGGTAAATTATTTGACTTGCTTGTTTGAATGCTTGATATACTAAGCACTTATGGTTTTATTTTAAATACTATTTCAATTTTGAGCTATTCAATTTTGATTTCCATGGTATGATTCTTGGTAAATTTGGTTCCTAAAGCAAAAACATTAGTTAGTACACAAATGACACTAGCGTATGAGAAGATGTGTCAGATAACATGATGCTTAAATTAATTTTCTAAGCAGAATTCTTTTTCTTTTTTTTAGTGTGTTGCTTTTCCATTGGATAATTTAATTTTAGTGAATAAGGTGAGTAAAGATTGTGAGCTCTACTTTGGAAACTTGTCTATATGTGTTGATCTATTATTGTTAAATATTTCTGGCAACAATATAATCATAGAAATATATTGGTTGTCAAAGTTTCATGTTATGTTTAATTTTCATAGGAGGTAAGTTATACTTAAATTTGGATAGAATCTTGTTATTTTAAAATGTAGAGCTAGTCTTAATGACTTTGACATGGTGGCTAGACTTGTGGTGAGAAAGGTGAACAAAACTTCGTGTTTTGCTCTCTTCAAAAAAGAGAAGTTGTTGAAAATAAGACTCATTGGTCATAGGTATCGGTAGTGAAAGAATTTGTTGATTTATTTCTTGAAGAGTTGTCTAGTTTGTCACCCCTAAGAAAGATGGAATTTTGTATTGACTTGGTGTCAGAGATTGATTCTATTTATATTCCATCTTATCAAATAGAACTAGTTGAATTAAAAGTGCTTCAAAGTCTTCTTCATGACTTTTTTATTAAAGGGCTTGTATTGCCTAGTATATCACCATGGGGAGCTCCTGTTCTTTTTATAAAAAAGCATAATGAGTCACAATGATGATGTATAGACAATAGAAAATTGAATCAGATGACTATATAGACCAAGTATTTACTTCATCATATTGATAACTTGTTTGATTAGTTAGCAAGAGCCTTATTTTTCTCAAAAAAAGATTTAAGATCGGGATATCATTGGTTGAGGGAAAGAAAAGATGATGTATCTAAGAAAACTTTTTAAACTCAGTATAAGGTCAATGAGTTTTTGGACAAGGCTAATATTATGGTTAATGCATTGAGAATAAAGTATCATAAGAGTTTGGCTTCTTTGAGACTTCATCATTGGAAAATAGTGTCCATAGTAGAATACTTTGGTTAGCAAGCAGATGAGAAAATAGAACCAGTTTATCTTTATACTTTGGGACGTCAACCTACTCTAATTTATTATATAATTAAACACAAAAAAAAGATATAGAATTGTAGAAATTTCTTCAAAGGCATGAAAATAAATGTTACACCAAGTGAAAATTGTCAGCACATAGTAGCATCAGTTTAGAGATAGACTTTTTATTCATCAATGCTTGAGAGAATAAGTATTGAAAGAAGCTCATCATTCTAAGTTCTTGGTACATCTAGAAAATATAAAAATATACAAAGACTTGAAGAAAAACTTTTGGTGACCATGCATGAAGCAATGTATGGTAGACCTAGTAAAAAAGTATTTGGTGTGCTAGCATGTGAAAGTAGAGCATTCGAAACTTGGAGGGTTATTCTAGCCTTTGTCAATTTCATAGTGAAAGTGAGAAGCATTAACTAGGACTTCATGATAGGGCTACAAGGACTTAAGGAAATATAGTTATATTTAGGTCAGTATTGATTGGTTGATCAAATCGGCTTATTTTTCCCATTTGGGCTAGTGACTCCCAAAACATGTTGTGAAAGTAATATATAAGAGAAGTTGTCTAGTTGCATGAAATTTTAGTTTCTATTTTATCAGATAGAAATCATAAGTTTACATCATGGTATTGATAAGGGTTTCAAAAGACCATTAGAACTTAGTTGAAGATGTACATCATTTCACCCTCAGACTACTGGATAGTCAGAGCGAACAATTCAAATCTTGGAAGATATGCTTCAGACTTGTATGCTAAAGTTTAAAGATAGTTTGGTTGAGCATCTACCATTAGTTGAGTTTGCCTAAAATAATAGCTTTTAGTCATGTATTGGTATGATACCTTATGAAGCTTTGTATGCTAGATCTTGTATGTCTCCATTGTGTTGGAATGCATTTGGTGAACTGGATGATCTTGGGGCTATAGCTAATCCATGAGACTGCTAAGAAAGTCAAGGTTATTCATAATAAGTTTCTTAGTGCTCAGATCATGCAAAAATCTATACTTATCAGAGAAAAATACCATTGAAATTTGAGGTTGATGATTGAGTTTTTTGCAAGGTATCACCTCGCAAGGATATTTATCAGTTTGGAAATACAGGGAAATTTATGTCGAGGTATGTGGGTTCATTTGAGATCTTGAAGAAAGAAAAATTGGTGGCTTATCAATTGATACTACCACCATAGTATGCACATGTGTATGATTTATTCCATGTCTCTATACTATAAGTATCACATAGGCTCTAGTCACGTGTTAGATTATGTTGTAGTTCATTTACTTGAGGATGTCACTTATGAAGTGGCTCTTCTACAAATCCTAGACAAAATTATCAAAAAGCTAAAACATAGAGTGAGCCACCTAATAAAGGTTCCATGGTAACATCATGGAGTGGTGGAAGTGATGTAGGAGAGCTCAAAAAAGATACATCAAGATTATCCTCATCTATTCAAATCAATTATTTTTAATTTAGAGGTTAAAATTTTTTTAAGGAAGTAGAGTTGTGAGGCTCAAAAAAATTACCATTTTAGCCACTATTATAAATTGGATAAGTTGGTTAAATAAGAGAATATAAAGTTAAATATTGTTTTTATATATAGAAATAATTTAGAGATGGAAAATGGTCAAGAATGATATACAATTTGAAAGTATTAAAATTTTAGATAAAAGTTATGTCGTTTGAATCCACAAAGATAATTTGGTTATTTTACTATTAAATGAAAATAAAATTTTTATTTCTTTTATATTTCACTCCATTTCACAATTTTACTTCTATTTCTTTTCTCCTTTCTTTATTTCCTTTTGTTCAATCTCATCTTTTTTAGAAAAGATCATTAAAATAAAACATAAAATTTATGATTTTTAGTAAAATTTCATCCTATGAAATGATTAAACTCAAGAACTTCTTATTTTAAACTAAAAATAGCCATGGAATGGTTGTAATCTTGAAAATGAAGTTTAGTATTGAATTTCGTTAATGTATATTTTTTCTTGCCATATTTATTAAATTAGGATTGAACCTTATTTTCCATTCGTTTTAGATTGAGTTGAATTATGATTATCAATCTTATATTGTAATATTGGAGCTATGGTTTGAGGTTTAAGGCATGGAAAAACTTTTTAAAGGTATGATATATCTAAAAACTCATGTGGAAATTTCATATTTTACATTGTTAGTTATATATATATCTTTTTTAATGTGTGGTGTTATGTGTGTGGTTATAAACTGATTTTTAGTTTATTTGAAATGAATATCATGAAATTTATATCATTTAATTCAGTTATATGATAAATTGATAGAACACATGAATTTGATACCATAAATAATTTTTTGATAAATTTAGATACTGATGTTCTCATATATTTTTTAGAGAAAATAATTTTTCTAAATATTAGAAAATTATATTTAGTTATGTGTAAATAGTATCAAAAAACATGGTTAATAGATTGTATGAAAAATTTTGAAATTGGACTATGCTGATATGTATATTCAATACTTTTAGAAATACTTTGAAGCTATATGAGTTATGTGATATTTTGAATAAAATTTAAATAATTTTGAAAAAATATATATTTCAGATATGTAGTTTTGAGGTGTCTATTAGTCATAGTAATGATATAGAGGGCCAAAACTACAAGAATATTCATAGAGGTATGGATTAGATATATCTTTGAAAGAATGATCCTAAATTTTCTTGTGTACTTATGGCAGAGTTCAACTATGTGGAGGTGAAGATTAATGGGGTAGAAACTAGTAAATCTTTCTTGGGTCTTCGAATCACGAGAATGAGGGTGTAATGTTCCCTAGTGAAGATGGTAGCAAAAATTGAGCTAGCAAGTTAGTTTTTTTCTTATTATACCTTGACAGAGCCTCGTATATATAAATTATACATGTTTATCAACATGAGATGGATTTGAAAAATTAAAGTTTTGAGAACTTACCCACTCATACACACATTATAGTATCATGAATTTGTATAGCTATATATATGTATAAATATATGCATTGATATTTTAAATTATATATTGAAAAAAATATTTTGCCATGAAGTTAAAACATGGATTTTTTTATTTTTTCTTGAAATTTTTTAGTAGGCATTAGTTACTCACCAATATATGACTATGAAGTTAATAACTATCTAATCACTAATAGAGATTATAAATTGATTTAGTCTATGATACTACGAGTGCACATATCATAGAAGTAGTAAAAATGAATATAAGTCTAGATATTATTTTCATAGAGATTGACAAT
The DNA here is from genome assembly GCA_029783825.1 of Sapria himalayana. Classification (NCBI taxonomy): domain Eukaryota; kingdom Viridiplantae; phylum Streptophyta; class Magnoliopsida; order Malpighiales; family Rafflesiaceae; genus Sapria; species Sapria himalayana. The sequence continues at coordinate 7,055 of JAREIK010003184.1, read as the reverse complement.
AATTGATTTATCAACTACCTAAATTACTAAAGATTCACACAATTTGAATCACTAGAAAGATGTTTTCAACTACTTTTTAAAAGATAATGAAAATAAATGAACTAGAACCCAAAACAAAAATTTAAAAGAAATCTATAAAGATAAATTAGACTATATCAGTTCTCTCGTAGAGACTAACAATTCCAGTAGACTTCTCTATTGTGACTTATTTCTAGAGAAAAATTGAAATCTGTAAAGAATATTTATTATGTAGCCTTAGATCTCGCCCTATAGCTACATATTTCATAACATTGATAACATTGCTTCCCTAGAAGTCGAAGATCAAAGTGGTAACTAGTAGTTTGAACCTTATTATGAGAATTGAGTATTTTTCTTTCTAAATACTATATACCCCTTTTTGAAGATTGCAAGTTTCTTGTTTCCCAAAACATTCGTGTTGCAAGTCTCTGCATATTGTTGGTGCCTCTTCCTTAAAATCTTAGAGAGTTTTCTCTTCCCTTGATTGAATCTAAGCCTAAGATGGGAATATCGATCACTCAAAAGATTAAAGTGATATCTCTAGTGATTTATCTAGATAATTTATTTATTTTCTCATCTCTGAGTATAATAGGGACTTATCTACATAAACTAGTAGAGCATACTTAAACTAGTAGAGTATCTAGTGATTAATCTAAGCCTAAGATGTTAAAGATAACACCAGCCCATTATATTTAACTTCTACCTCCACGAAACTCTCGCTAATTTCTATAGAAAAGAGCATACTTAACATCTATTTTAATCTAACGAAATTATGTTTCTAAATTACTAGATCACAATTACAAATTGACTGTAGATCATGGAAGAACATGGTGATTGTAATTAATTAAATCATCTGATTTCAAGAAATTTATTTGAGTTTCAAAACAATACAACCAGTTATTCATAATAATAGCAAGAATTGTTCAAATTCACATTTCTAACAAGTTGTGTTCTAGATCCAAAATAAAATAACAAAAAAAAATGCTAATCTACTTAGATCTACACTAAAAGAAGAATAGAATAAAAGAAAAATAAGTGGAGTTGTCAGCTACCAATTTCTTGGTTCATCTTCGAATCCTTTTTTTGAAGAAGAATATGCTTTTATATAATATGTGTTGGCCCTAGCTTCTAGGATTATTTTGTGAAATCTAGAAAGATTGTCCCAACTCGAATTCCTTATCATGACCTCCACTTCTTTATTTCTTCCAGTTTTTATGTCATGACTTATTTTTGGTGTCACGGCCAAGTATTTTTTCTATTTCTTGAAATTTATTATTTCGACCAAAAGATTTTTTTGCTACCTAATTTCTATCTTAGGATTCTTCACTTTAAGAATTCTTTGTTGTGACATTACTTTTCTTGTTGTGACATAATATAGTCCATTCTTTTGTGGCACCTAAATAACACTTCACAACCACCTTTTTCTTTCTTTCCTTACACTCTTGGTCATAACTTGTTGTGTGTCGTTACATGAATTATCTTTTTCGCAACAATGAATTCTATCTTCACCTCCATCTAGTGTCATGACTACCATTCTCATGTTGAAGACTTGCTAAGTGGAAACAACTTTATCTTTCTATCTTCCTATTGTTGGTTGCAAATCATTCACTAGTTGTGACTTGATTTTCAGTTCTGCTTCCGATTTTTATCTTGACAAAGTTATTTTTGTCACAATAAATTTGACTTAGCTAATTTCCTGGATTTCTTCTGTATTTTTACTTCTTTTAACTGAAACCTATAGAACTATGAGAATAGTGAATTTCTATATTTCAATCATGAAATTAATCTTCTAAATATGAAAACATACCAGAAAATGGACTAAAAAATAGATGAATTTTAAGCTCATCAATTTCCTCCAAACTTAATGTTTTGCTTGTCCTCAAGCAAAAGAAAGAACAAATTGTTTGTCCTCAAACAAGTTAGATTTATTTTTAAAAACATTTTTTTGTTTTATTCTACAATCTTTCCTTTATCTATCCATTGTTTTGAAGTAATTCAATTGTAATGATGGTAGAAGATAGTTTTAAACAAACTCCACAATAAGAAAAAAAACACAAACAATAGAATTTCTGAACAAATCTTTACATAATTAAATTATTTGAATTTTTTGACTTTTATTTGGACTTGGATATGTTTCAAAGAGACAACAAATTTGGAAAGATCTGGAAGCTCATTTCCTTCATTTAGAAGGTAGTTTTGACATGATGGCAGGAAGTTTATAGTCCATGGTAGAAAGGTTGTGATCGAATTTAGAAAATATTATATTAGGTCTTTTCTTCTTCTCTGACTTTATCTTTTCCATCTAGATAGCTCTGCAAGTCATATCTACCATGGCATATGGATCATCTTATCTACTTCCTAAATAGTTGACAGGACACTAGATATTTGTTAAACATTCAAAAAAGTTTACTAGGTTTTTATTGATATGATCCAAGTTATCGTGCCATATTTTTCTTCTACACACATCTTTGTCTTCCAACTTTATGCCTCTTGCTCACAATTTCTTCTCAGACTCTTTAAATTACTCATGGTAGATGTATTTAAAACCTTTGACTTGTTCTATCATTTTAGCATCTAAGTCAAACTCCCTTTTTGTCACGAAAGTCAGAAGCTCCAAGTCTATGTTGCTCTATGTCTTTATGAATGCTTCAAGACCCAACTTCATTTGTAGCAATAGTTCCTTCTCTCATTCCTTCATTTCTTTCCTTCAAGTTTCCTCCCTTTTATCCCAAACTTCATTATATTGTTGATCTCTTCTTTAAAGTTCTGCTTCCCAAATATCTTCTCTGAATTTCTAGTTGATTTTCTACTTGTTTTATCTTTCTTCCATATCTTTTTTAATGGAGATAAGCATCCCCATCATTTCTGAACTTCTTTCCTCCCTTCTATCTGAGGCTTCCTTACACTCCTAATTTGTATGATTAAAAACTTTTTCTCATTTTTAATCTCTTATTTTAAGCTTTACTTTTCAAGTGTCTTCCCTGGGTTTCTAGTTGATGTCCCACTTGTTTTATCTTTCTTTTATGTCTTTTTTTCATGAAGATAAGCATCCCCATTATTTCTGAGCTTCTTTCCTCCCTTTTATCCCAGGCTTCCTTCCACTCTTGATTTTATGACTTAAAATTTTTTCCCATTATTGATCTCTTCTTTTGAGCTCTATTTTCCAAGTGTCTTCTCTGAGTTCAAAGTATCTTCCCCATTAATTCTGAGCTTCTTTTCTCCCTTCTTTGGCATTCACCACTTTTCTTGTACTCTATTTTGATTGGGGAGATGAGTACACTTGAGGACTTCTCTCTTCTGGTGATGCATGATCTATTCTAATAGGAGTAGGGGCTTCTTCTGCTTCCCATTTTATATTCTTTATCATCATAGAAGTATGAGCTTTTCTAGGAACTATTCAAAGTCTCTCTCAATATCTCCTTTCTTTTAAGAGTCTTTCTCGGCCAAAACTACTTTTTTGCTCTATATTTTTTGGCCCCTTGACTACCCTTGTCAAAGTCAGAGGAGAGACTCTTGGGTAGATTTATTCTTTCCATCTCTCTTTCACCCTAACTACAAGGCACATCTTGGTGACCAATGCTAGGTGGGGTATCATATCAACCATCTTTTGTTGCTCCTATGGTACCCCAATAATGAGGTCTTTAGGATCACACTAATATTTATCTTGTGCCCCTTCAAGATGGCATACAATATCAATACTTTTGGTTTTTTGATTAAGTATACATATTTAGTTGAAGTTATAACAGATAGAATGAAATAGAACCAAACCTTAGCCTTTTCTATATGATCTCCTTGGTTTATGGACTCATGTGCTATTTGCTTGCTACTATCTCACTTTCTTTTTCCATCTATCAGTCTTTAAAAAAAAAATGTTCATTATCTTAGTTGTCCATCATCATGCTCGTGTTGGTATAGTACATTTATGGTTTTCTTCCCATATAAAATCTATACTCCTTTAAAATAGATAATTTGTTTCTTCCTTGCCACCAAATTTGAGTTGAACTTGCTTACCATAGCATTGTACCTTGACCTATAGTACTCGCAGAAGAACCTCCAACCTAGTTACTCTAATTTTTTTTCAAAAGATTAGATAAACTTTTCAAACCCTTTCTCTAAGATAAAACCTTTCTGAGAGTAGTTTTTTTTGCTCGGCGAAGTGTGCTTCATTAGAAATGAATGCTTCACCTTCCTTTTAAGACTCCTCATGTGTCTCAAAACTTTTTCCTCTTCCTTCTTCCTTCTACAAGTAGCTCTGAATTAACTGGAGCTTCTGGTTCACCCAAGGAAGTACTCTCTGTTGGAGGTTCCAACTTAACCTCCTCCTTTTATTGCTCATGTTCTTCTATGATCTTAGTTAGGTTGAGGACAAATCAATGGTTCTTGGCCATTTGGATTTGGAAATGGGTTTATCAAGAAATATTGTGACAAAAATAAATATGCTAGGGTTTTAAGTTCGAATGACCCACAAAGAGCAATAAATTTATTGAGTTGGGAAGAGAAGAAGTAGAAGTTGAATTGTTTGGGATTTTTAAATTGAAGTTCACATGATGGGCTTGAAATTAAAGTGTGCATTAAAATTATGTAGTTTGTAATTGTAAGATCATTCAACTATGAAATTAAAGTTTGGGACTTTAATTTCAGCCCACAAGATTTATTTGTAATGATGAGCCTTGTATTTTAAATTGTAGTGTTCATTCAACCAAAAAAATTCATTTAATTTTTTATTGTAAGATTACTTTTTGTTTTACGTCGCAACATGTCTAGGTTTGTCGTGACTTGTAGTAACCTTTGAGACCTAACTTTTGTTTGTTGTGACTTTCTTGATTTCTTTCTATTCATAGTTGTGACACAATAGCTAGGTTGGAATATTCTTTCTTTTGGTTACAACATAAATTTTATCATTTTGTAATTAAAACAAGTGATCTAACTTGATCGTGAGAACATGAATTTTGGCATGACACTAAACTATTTTGAGACCTAGAAAATTGTGTTGCGACACAATTTGTGTTGCGACATGAGTTGCACTATTTAAAATTTTCAATTATTGTTGTGACCTCAAAAATTATGTCATGACTAAAAGTTAAGTCTCTTTTGTCAACAGTATTTCATGTCATGTTCTATGCTAGTTTGTTATGACAAAAATTATCTCTCCTTTTGATTTATTGAATAAACAATGCAATTTTATTTCTTTAAGGATATGCATGTTCCCTGACAAATGTAACATGTATTAGTTCATCATTATCATGAAAATTTCCAAATAAACATTCTTGTCAAAATTATTTTTCCATGTGTTTCTTAAATTTTTCTTTCCAAACTCAAAATCATGCATCTCTTTACAATTGATTTCTAAGGGAAAGAGAATACTCCCCTTTAGTCTGATCTTCTCTTGAGGCTCGATGGTTATTTTTGGTCAACTTTTTATTTTTTGTTGATTTGTCCTTAGTTCTATAAAACTCTATAGTAAAAAAAACACTAATAGTAAATTCTAAACTACTAAAATGAAATAAGAATAAGAAATGAATTAAAACATTCAAAATAAACTCTTATATGGATTGCATCCTAAAAGTTGCTCAGATTTTTATCCCTTGCTGGACTTTGCTACTCGAAGCTCCTTACTTTAGTAATAATTTTTTATATTAAAGTTCCATCTAGTCTGAACTCATTTACTTCTAAGGTAGTATTTTAGTCTTTGACCATTTACTTTAAACTCTTCTCTAGTACTAGTTCTCATTGTTACTATCCCAAATATTGTACTTGTTACTACTATATATGGACCACTACATTTTGACTTCAACTTTCCTGGAAATAGTTTTAGTCTAGAGTTGAAAAGTAGAACTTGATCTCCTGCCTTGAATTACTTCCTCAAAAACTTTTTATCATGATATTTCTTTATTTTATCCTTGTAGATTCTAGCACTCTCATAAGCTTCATTTCTCAACTTTTCCAACTCATTAATTTGGAGTAATCTTTCTTCTTTAGTAGCTTTGAAGTTAAAATTCAATTGTTTGATGGCCTACATTGCTTTATATTCTAATTCTAGAGGTAAGTGAAAAGGTTTTCCAAAGAAAATTATGTATAAGGATATTCCAATGAGAGATTTAAATGTAGTTTTGTAAGACCATAGTGCATCATCGATCCTTAAGGACCTATCTTTTCTTCGTAGCTCACACTTTTTTCTAAAATCCTTTTAATCTCCTTATTGGAAATTTCAACTTGACCATTAGTTTGAGGATGATAAGCCAAACTTAATATCTATTTAATTTCATACATGCTCGAGTTTCTAAAACCCTTATTGGTAAAATGGCTTCCTCCATTACTAATGATAGTTCTAGGTATTCCAAAATTGCTCAAAATATTGATTTGCAATAACCCCACCACTGTATTAGTATCATTCCTTGAAAAATAAATTGCCTCTACCCACTTTGATACATAATAAATAGCTAGGGGTATGTATAAATTTCTATAAGAATGTAGGAAATGTCTCATAAAATTTATCCAACATACATCAAAAATTTACATCACCAATACACCTTATAGAGGCATTTCCTTCTTTTTGCTGATATTCTCCATTCTGTGGTATTGATTACATAACTTGACCCATTCAACATAATTTTTAAAGATAGTAGGCTAGTAGAAACATGATTAGAGAATTTTATGAGTTCTTTTGTCCCCTAAAAAATACCCACATGTGGTGATGCATGACATTACTTCAATATTTTGCCTTGTTCCCTTTCTGGCATACAACTTCTGATAATCATATCAACTCCTCTTTTGAATAACAATGGGTCATCCCAAATATATTATCTACTATCTATTCTTTGCTTTTTCCACTATTGGTAATTGAATTATGGTGGCATAACTCTATAAGCTAGGTAATTCACTCTATCAACATACTAGGGTATCAATAATGAAAGCTGAAATAGTTGCTCATCTTAAAAATTTTCAAACTTCAAATTATTCTTCATTTATAGTAGTTGGTTCCATTCTTAACAAGTAATCAGCTATTACATTATCACAACCCTTTTTATCCTTGATTT
>JAREIK010003183.1:2856442-2920443 GCA_029783825.1 Sapria himalayana | reverse complement strand
GTGATTCTCAAGTGACCAATATCTTCAAAAAATCATAAAAAATAAAACTAAAATATCTATAAAAAATTATTAACTGTAGAAATTAATTAACATGGAAAAAAATAATTTTAACCATTGGTATTACAAATTTAACATGAAAAATAACAAAATACTAAAAAATCATTAAAATAAAACTAAAATACAAAAAAAAATTATCAATTGTAAGAAATATGAATTATCTAACGTGGAAAAAAATAGTAAAAAATTCAATTCACGATTTGATTTGATTCGGTTATCGATTCTCAATTTACTAATCAAGCATTCTAATTTCTCGATTTAAATCTCAATTTAACAATTAACTATTAATATTTCTCAAATAAATGTATGCAATTATGATACATATTTATTTTTTTTTAATTCGTGATTTTTGTAATGTGATATAAGTAAATTTTCAAAATTTTTAAATTATTAGTTTTAAAAATTATTAATATAATAAAATAAATAATGACAAATAGTGACTTTAATAATAAGCTTTTGATGTAGATATAAATAATATTGACAATCCAACGTAAAGATCTAAAATTAAAACTAGATTCGCTCCAATAGTTTTGACTAATTTGCCTAAAAATCTAAAATTAATGAACTTCAGTAATATAGACTCACTTTAACATAATAAAATATAAAAAATCTAAAAATATCAAAAAAGAATCAGTATAATGAATATATAGTAAAAATATATACATGAAAAATGTATTATTATTAGCCACCTTAAGAGACATGTCGATCAAAACTCAAAAAATATAATATTAAATCTCATGCAAACCCAACTAACGATGAAATCTTTAAAATTTGATCAAGTTCAATCTCATTGACATTTTTATTTATCACATGATTTTGAAAAAATGATCAATAAATTATGATCATGAGTTTTCTAATTAAATTTTCAAAGAATCATAGTTGTCATTAGTATACAGACCTACTTCTAACTAGCTTAGTATAGAATTTCTAAGTCAACTAAAAGAATATCATAATAACAATATTATTTAAAAAAATAATTAATAATTAACGAATTAGAAATATAATAGAGTAATGTTCATGACATTCGACACAGGAACTAGTTGTAATAATACATCATTTATTTGAGTCGCCACCAACTATGTAGATTCAAAATAAAAACTTTTAAAATTTTAAAATTTCATGAGATTCTTTATCTTTATAATGGTTATATCATATATTAGTGTATGATAAGAATCTTTAGAGAATATAATATTAGAATAAAAATTTTAGTATTAGATTTAGTAATACTTCGAATAATGAAATCGTCATTAGTATATTTATCAGAAGAATTATGATAAATCATTAGATAATATTTTTCACATTAGATATATATGTCACGTAATCAACCTATAATACAAACAAAAATATTATAAGTTTTTCACTGGATTAAAAAAATACATTAAAATACCTTAAGATACCTAGCACACAATAAAAATTTAGCAATCTATATTTCAAAATGTCTAAAAAAATTCAAATTAATGTAAGACATCATTAGAATTATATTTATAAAATGTTAGAGATATGTATTGACTACAACATGTGATATCTGACTATATCAATAATAAATTTACAAACTTATTATTTATAATTCAAACTAGGATATAAAATTTTTTTTTATAAAATTTCTAAAAATTTTTTATAATACGAAAAATATGTATTTTTTATATATACTTTTATCACTTGCATTGTACTTAGATGCATATACAATATTAATAACATGTTATGCAAATATGAATGATACCTTACATTTAATATCATAGCTATTGGGATGAAAACTAAGTATTAACATGAGTTATTCATTATAACTCTGTACTACTGATTGTTTATATGAATCCTAAGATTAAGAAGGAATACATAAAAATATATTAAATACATTTTCATATGCATAAACCAAACATACAAACCAAAAATTTTTTTACGAAAAATTAACTAACATGTTAATATATTATAATACTTAATATAATAGTTATAGTGATGCTCATTTACGGATATGAAACCATATTTGAAGATAATCATTTTATATTTATTAGCTAGGAATAAACAACAAGATGATATATCAAATAAAATGAGTTATTTCCATACTTAGATATTAATTACAATTTCATCCTATTACATGATAACAAAAAAAATTATATATTTTAGTTGATGAAAATTACAAATTCACATATCCCGTGCTATCTAAGATGACACATGAACTATTGAGTTCTGACTCATTTAGATGTCAAACAGCCGTATTAAGTTAGCACGACTCATTTTTAGGTGGACCAATTAGGCCATCGTGTCATGCCAGGCATGGACTGAAATGGAAATTATGTTGTGCCCAGCACAGCATGATTGATAATCTGCCTAGCCCAACATGACAATGCTAGCACGATACCGAGTAGATTCATGCCTAACATGCTAGGATCATCTCGGGTTGTGTCGGATCGTGTTGATTTTGTGGGCATGAGAAAATTCATTAAAAGCCTGCTATGTAGACTAAAGGATATATATAAATAAAAAATTTTTAAAATTGTTTTTTAACTAAGTATGGACGCGGGTAGTTCAGGGAAAACTAGTTACCTAATTTTTTTGTGACTTATGACCTGTCCCATATCTCAGGTCACACCCACCGTACTGGTGGACCATCCCAATATGGCATGTTGATCATGTCTAGCCTAGAATGAAGCACAGAATCCTCTGGTCCAACACAACATAAGTCATGCCTCAGCAGAGATGACTCATGTCCAGACACAATTTTAGACCATGTTGTGCTAAACAAGCACGACTCAACTGAGTCATGCCTCGTGCCGTGCAAGATCAGGCACTACTTAGTCAAATTGTGCCTCGTGTCGTGCCCAAGCCGTCTAGCCCACTTGACATCCTATACTCATTTGATATCTAAAAAGCATTGAAATTTATTTTTTATGTGACAGCTAATATTATTTTAGATAAAATATTCAAAATACAACCAAATTCATAGAAATACTTGTATGTTTGAATACTAGAAAGATTCAGGATTAGATATTCAAGATTAAACAAAAAAATTATTATTGATAATAACTTATGACACATCTAGGACATTGAAATCATCACTAGCACTACCTTTGAAATCATACATAACAATGATCTATACCTGCAATCATGCAATAAACAAATTGATGACTCATGTGATGGTATCAAGCAATGTAAATTTTATTTATTTCTACTTCATCTTATATTATGTATATATTTCAGATTATATTTTTTTCTATATGATATTTTAAATTTTTGAGTTAAGCAAAATGTCAAAATTTTTAAATTATTAATTTGTTTTTAATTCATTTAAATTTTTAATACAATATGATTTTTAATTATATTATTTTAATGTAAATATAATATTTTTAATAAATAAAAAATTAAAATTTAAAAAATATTAACTGGCCATTCAAACTGTCAATTACCCGTTGACCCAACATGATCTAGAATCGACCCAGCACAAAAGTACCCGGCTATGGGCCAAACAAGCCATGCCAAGCCAAGTATTTGGGATCTTGTGTCATGCCTAGCATGAGACGGAGACCTGACTTGACCACGAAAAATTAAACAGAACCATCATAGGCATCTATGTTGCACGGACACGGGGATACGACACGCAAGATACGGGAACACGATAAATTAAAAAATTAGGATACGAATACGGCTAGGATACGTCATAATAAAAAAAATAAAATTAAAAAAAAATTATTATAAATATTAGGTATTTTAAATAATTAAAAATACTATATTTTAAAATAATTTAAAATTCTGTATTTTAAAATAATGTAACAAAAATTTAAACCCTCTAACACCCTCCCCATCCCCCTCCCATCCCGAGCCTTCCCCCCCCCCAACCCCCCCCCTCCAAACCCCCCCCCCCCGAAACCCCTCCCCCCCCCCCCCCCCCCCTCCCGAACACAACCCCCACACCCGATTTCGAATTTCGATTTTTGAATTTCGATTTTTGAACTCTCCCCCTCCCGATGCAGATTCCAAAACCCACCCCTGGCCTATCGGACACGAGTCCAACGCGTGTCGCCGTATCCACGTGGACGCGGCAGCACTTAAGCGTATCCGTGCAACACAGATAGGCATGGCCCAAATTTAGGTGGCTTGGCCATATCACCATGCTTTGCCAGACACTGAACAGTATCTCAAACTAGGTCATGCTGTGCCGTGCCAGCATGACACCGAGTGAAGCAGGCCTGGCAAAAGTAGCTGAGCATAGAGGGCCATGCTCATTTTTAGCCCAAACATGCCAGTTTTAGCCTGCATGATTGGGCCCTGATGCTGCTGTGCACTGTGCTTAACCTGCAGGCTGCAGCCTGCAGAATGCAGACAGCACTGCAGTGTGCTGTGCAGTCACAGTCTGGTCTAGTGGTCTGGCTATGACCCTGTCCCCTGCAGCCTGTCCATAGGCTCTGAGCATGGCTGCATGTAGAGGTGTCAAACGGGCCGGCCCGGCACGGCCCGCAGGCACGACGGGCCGTGCCGTGCCTCGCCTGGCCCACTCGGGCAAACCTGTCCGAGCGGTTCGGGAAACGGGGACCGCGGGTCAGGTCGATTTTGACCCGACCCGCGGTCTTTTTTTGTGGGAGGGGAGGCATGCGGTCGTTGCCGTGCCGCGGGCCGAACTGTGCCTGGCCATGCACGGCACGGCACGGCACGGCACGGCCCGGCACGGGCCCGGGCACGGATTTTTTCCGTGCCGTGCCTCGTGCTGGGCCGGCCCGGCCCGGCACGGTGGACACCTCTAGCTGCATGGGCCATGAAAGTATGACTGCTGCTCCTGCTCACTGGGCCACTGGCCAAATGCGAGCAGCCAGCTTTTAATTTTGTTTTTTAATTATGTTTTTATATTATAGTAATGATATATAATATAAATAAAAAAATTACTTAAAAATTTTATGTAAACTACTCTACCATTATAAAAAAAACACATTATAAAAATATCTGAAATATAAATAAAACAAAAAAAATTGAATAACAATACAATTATAAAATAAAAGGAAAAGCATATCAGACAATAACCCAACATCAATTTATATGATTAGATCATCACAGCTCAGTCTCAATATTCTTATTTCAGTGCATGTATAAATCATAATTCAAATTTAACTATATTACTTTATCTTAAAGACTAATCATTGAATCTTCTTAGTCATTTAAGTAAAATTATATTAATAATATCTAATCATAACGTGTTATTTCTATGTGTAATCATATTAACAGTTATATAAAAATAAACTTTGGTGACATACTAGACATTGAAAGAATAAGTAGATCATGTGTTATTTAAAAAAATATAAATTCTAGTATTTTAGTATTTTAGTAATTTGATAGCTCGTTCTAATTTGCTGAACTTATCATTGTTTACTTCTAGTTAACTGAATTAAAAAAAACATCTCCAACTATAATATTTATATCTATACTCAGAGATTCGCGAAAAGTATCATACTTATTGTAAATTTTAAATAAATTATTAAATTTTTTTATTATTCTAGTATTTAGTTCTTTTGATTGATTCAAACTGGTACATATATATTTTATAGTATTTTTTATATATATTTCACTTTAACATGAGGATCTATTCATAAAATCAAGTAATAAAGAGATATAATAAATATTAGTATTTTAAATACTTAATTTTCAATTTAATTATTCATGACACTAAAATTTGAATATTCTGTATAATTGTTAAATAGACTATTAATATCATATACAACTTATTACAATGTATGAGATGAGAATGTACACAAATAAATATATGTTTATCATACTATAAAAGATATTAAAGAATTTTATAAATAAAATTTTTATCTCAATCTAATTAATCAATTATTATTTTCTTCTTTTTTACTATTACACATTTAAATATCATGTGTTGATAGCTAACATTAATTCAATATTAGGCATGTATAATTCTAATAATATCTGGTATCCAGTTGAAATCTTTTATTTTTAGACTTGGTGACTTACATAGAGTATGAAACTCTTCTAGTCAACAATATCCCTTTATATATTTTTGCAAATTTTTCATATGTTCTAATATGGAATAAACTATTTTATTTATACTTATAGTATTATGTTAATTATGTGACATATACACCTAATATGAAAAAATTTACTTAATAACCTGATTTTAATGATTTTTATAAATATATTATTTCATATTATATTAGAAGAATTATCAATTTTATGTTACAAATTTTATTTTAAATCTCATATTTCCTAAAAATTCTAAACACTTATCCAAAAATGATAGGATTATTATGAAATATCATAGAGGCCAATAATTTTTTTTATTTAATTTTTACTTAGAATCAACAAGGTAGATAATCACACATGCATATATTGATATTGTGACTAGTCAAAATGTCAGACATCACGAAAATCACTCCACAGTGTATCCTAAGTTTGGTTAATTAATAATTATTTTATATTTTATAATTTTTTATTAAATCATTAATATTGATTGACCTAAAAATTCTATAATAAGCAAATTTAATATATTTATCCATAAGATAAAACAGTCTAGAATTCTCAGAAAATATAATTAAAAGACTTGTGCTAGGGATGAATTTCATCGTGACTTCCATTACATGCTCATGGTGATAAATAAAAGAAATTATTGAAGTTAAAGTTAATCTAACTTTAAAAACAACACTGCTAAGTTGAGTTTTTTTGAAACTCATTGTGTCATATTTTTGATATATTATTCGATGTATATCCTAAGGTATCCAATATCACTAATATTCTTATATATATATATATATATATTCAGAATATACTTTAGCCAAATCTTTTTTGACACCGTAAAATTTTTATTTTTACTTATCTTAAAATGTAAAATATTACTAATATTTATCTATTTTTATGTGTTTTATGAGTAATCAAGGTCTTTGATTAAAATATCATATTTTATATGTCAAAAACCAAAGTGTTCTTTTGATTGGGTTGTCATTATTATATATATAGGTCTACTTTATTTTTATAATATTTTAAATTTATATATCAATTTATTTTTAATTTAGCCTTTATAATATTTTGAGCAAAAGTGAAATATTTTTATTTAATTTAATTACAATTATAATAACTAAAAAAAATGAGAAAAAAATAACTAAAATACGATGCGTACCTTGACCAATGTGCTCAACAGGCATCAAGTCCACAATCACAATACACAATCACCTCGAGCAAAGCCGACAATCAAAAAAAATGTTTGCCAGCCAATATAATAACTTATAATTTATAAATTTAAAATTACAAAAAGAAAAAAAAAATTAACTAAACATAGAAAAAACATTGAAAAAATATGCATAGTCGTTGCTATTTGAGAGATTAGAAAAATTGAAAAAAAAAATTACAATTATTCTATAAAAATTCTAAAAATATTAGCATAGTGTTTATAAAAAACTAAATATTAAAAAAATATTTGTTAATTTTTTTGTTATTTCAAGGATAATAATTCAACACTAATTGAATTTTTGCCTCTTAGTCGATAAGAGAAATCCAAAGGCTGAGTAAGATTTACTTTTTTGTATTTTTTAATAAATATTTAAATGTCAAGACAGTGATAGGATAGCAAATTATCATTCTCCTATCAGTCATCAACAACACAATGCAATTGTTTAACAATAGAATATTTTTTAAAATGTGGCATGGGTCATGGGCCCGTGCAAGCATGTGGTTCATGAATAGAAGAGCACGAATTTTGTGCTGCCCCAGCACAACAAGAGTCGTACCATGGGTTGGCACAAGGCAGATCCAGGCACAACTCTGGATTGTGTCATGTTGAGTCTGACACAACATTTTAGTGTCATTCTTTGGGTCAGCTCAAGCCACCCAGCCCACTGTCAACCTCTAGGCATGACCAGAATTCTTGGCCCAAAAGGGTCAAATTTATCTCGAGTCCTCAATCATGCTCTAGTTATGCCCCAGAACAAAGTGAACCCATAACCTAAAAGTAAGGCAAGTAAAATAAATAGCCAAATTCTTTAAAATGACTTCAATCAAATCAACACCGACAATCATGAAATTCATGCACATCCAAGCCAATCCAACCCATTGTGTTTTGACGTAAGGGCCACCATACTCATTGTGTCATTAACCTATTAGAAGCAATAGTTAGACAAAATCCAACCATTATTATCCAGCCTTTAGATAGAATATAGCAGCTAGATTATGTTAAAATGTCACATTTAAATCCAAATGAAAAAAAACTTTATTTTTTAATAGACCCTTTTTTAAAAAAAAAAATCATTAACATAAAATTTTATGTATATATAGAAAATTTAAGTTAATTTTTATACAAATCTTTATTATCTCTATCTATCTATATATATCCCTATCTCTCTCTCTCTCTCGAGCTTGCTCCTATTAAATTTTCTTTCCAACTTCTTATTGTTATGATATTAAAAAAATTCTTAAAGATTTTATTTACAAATTGAAAATTATGAATTTGACATCAATCGACAAAAATATTGTACATTGTTATTAGACAAATTCAAATTTTTTTTAAGAATTTTATTACAATATCACATAAATTAGATGTTCTCATATAGTGCATCCAAAAATATATCAAATTCATAATAATAAGTAAACATTACAACATATATAGTGCATCCAAAAATATATTTTATCAACTAATCTTATCAAAAAAGATATGAAAATTAATATACAAATTGAGTGCCTACAAGTTGGATACTTCCACATAACATAAAATAATAAAAAAACATAAAAGATATTATAACATCTCCCTCATGCTAGTGCATAAATATTCAAAATATCAATATTTGAAGAAAAATAAATAAGTTAAAATAATCTCAAGACTTTCATAAATATGTTAGCTAGTTGATTTACTATAAGAATATTAATTATGACAAAGATTTTTATTATTGTTTTTCTATCTAAAAAAATTCTCTATGTATTTTATTTATTCATAATATACTAGATTAGAAACTATATACTTTATTATTTGATTATCATAATAATGAATATTAGGAAAAATAATTAGAAATTTGATATCTTTAATTAAATATATGATTCAAGAATCTCACAAGTAATTATTTTTATCAACATAAATTATATCTTAGTATTGTATAATTGCTAATGACAAGTTTTAAAAAATTAAAGATTTGCTTTATAAACTTTGGACAAAAGAAATTATGTATATTAGATTTGTCTCTAATATAGACTAGAAAAAATCCAACAGACAAAAAAATTCAATCCAAAAAAATATTGTATCATTATAAAGTATAATTTATATTTGTCATACTCAAACTATAATTTTTTTTCTTCTCTTTAATTCTTTTATTTTCTCTAAATTTTAAATTTTTTCTTTAAGAGTTTTTTTATGCATAATAATTTAGTTTTGAAATTGGCGACATCCAATCCAATAAATAATAAAATTTCCATCGTATGTTCTGTTAAAATTTGCAAGATACACATGCACTTCTCATTTTTTTAGTTTTATATATCATACTTAAAATTATAGATTATAAGAATATGAAACAAACAATTAAAAAAATAGTCAATTTCTTCTACTCCCAAGTCCTAACTCTCTAGTCTCCATATATCAACTTGATTAATTTTTTAAAAAATAAAATAATGAATTTAATAAAAATAAAATTAATATTATAGATAATTTTGATTTTAAATAATAATAACTCAACTGAATGTTTAGAAATCGTGATTGCTATGTCTCCCAATTATAGGTCTCCTCAAACACCTACAAACCTAAATTTTATAAATGAACCTTTGTAGCTTAGACTCATTTGAATAGAATTAAAAAAAAATATTAGAAGACTAGACATCATAGAAGACATGCCAGATATCTAATGATAGTGACTATTTTTTTATTTTTTTTGTTGTTACAACTTACACATGAATGTAGATGCCCTTATATCTATGAATTTGATACCATGTTAACAATTAAACAATGAAAAATAAAATCACTCAATATCTAAAATACCATACACATCACCCTTATATAATAGACAAACTATTAAGCAACACACAAATTGAATACTCTAATCAAATAATAAAAAATAATAAAATAAAGGGTGAATAAATCACAATATAATTAAAACACTCATGCACCTAATAGGCTTTTTAATACTAGAAAAGAACATATGCAAACCATCCAGCTCAACCAAAGATTATCATTCTAAAATTCTTTTGATCATGCAAAATAATATTTGTCTGAAAAAAAATAATATTAAAATTAAGATATTTAACAAGACAACTCATAGCGAAAATAAACTATTTGTATACTTAATAGTAAATAAAACTCATGATAGAAATAAAATATTAAAATTAATATTGTCATAGTCAAGTGTTTTATATAATTTATCATAAATTATAATAATATTAAAAGAACAAATAAAAAATTAATTAATTAGAAATAATTATCCGTGATATTATTATTTATTCCTGACTCAATTATTCTTGAATCAAGAGTAAGACATCGATAAGAATTACAATATCAGAATGATAGTAAATATATATTTTTGTCTTACTAACAAGAAATTTTGTATATTACTCCCTAATAATAATCATTATGAGATAAATATAAGATAATCCCCAAATAGATCGAATAGTTAATATATCTCACCTCCAATAAAATATATTTGGAGATAAAGCAACCCACAGATTTTATGTTTTCGTCATAAATATAAAATAAAATAAAATATAGAATATTAAGATAAAAAAATACTATAATTTATGTTAGAGATAAAAATAAGAATATAAATGAGTTAAAAAAATATTTTGGCTTCATCCTTGATTCAATTAAAAGATTAATATTCATATCTCTAAGTGGAATCACTAGGCAACAATATAGAGAATATCAAAGAAGAGTATGTTTAATGTATACTCGATATGTCAAAACTATCATTACAAATATAAGCAAAGGCGGCAAATGAAAGTATTTCCTCCTTGTCAATTTAGTCATATTTGAAAAACAACGCGAGGCAATTTATCAAGAAAGAACCCACCCCCCCTCCTTATCAATATTAGTCATGTTCAGAAAATAATTTGAGATAGTTTACCAAGAAAGAACTCCTTCACCCCAAATAGAACTCAATTTTGACTCTTGTAAAGCTACAAGAATAAGTAAAAAGCTATATGAATGTTTCTAGTAAAAAGTTAACATTTCTAATATAAAATCTATTAAACATGAGCATGTAATATGATCGGTTATTAAAAATAGATTTTAAAAAAATTATGAAAAAAATATTTATCAATATTAACGAACTCTTCATGTGGAAAAAACAAAATATTTACATTATTTTTGAATAGTATAATATTAAATAAAAATATATTTTAATTCTTGAGCCAAAGATATCAAATGGGTCTAGTCAGACCATCATGGGCCATTTTTAGCCCAATTGGGCAACCTTATCATGACAAGGACGTCTTGATTCATGATCCAGGTCTAACTAGCCCGGAACACCTCAAAAAGAGGCAACCCAAAATGAAGCATTAACCCACTGGAACAACATTTTAAGTCAGGTTAGTGGATGAACCTCTAGTCTCCTCGCACCAAGAGTTGTGTAGCTAGATGTGTGAAGTAATAAAGTCAATAGTGACTTGGTCTAACCTAGACTCTTCTAGTCTCAATCTCATAATTTATGAAACAATGTCATATATCTACGTAATCTAAAATAATTTTAGTGATGTTAACTCACATAATCTATAACATATCATGCATGATAAGAAATAAAAGTCAAAGTTATCTCAATGGATTGTCATGTGGTAAGTAATAGTAGGATGTCAATGTTTAAACCAGGTCTCTTTTGTCTCATCACTAGGAAACCCCTTCATAAAATGGTTCATCTCCCCTGACAAAAAATAATGCCCAAACTTAAATAGCCCACTACGTATAATTTCGTTTCCCAAGTCTCCATAAGATAATAATAAGAATTTTGGTCTCCTTCATCAATCAAAAAAGGGGGTCACATCTCAATGTAATATTATATTTTATTTTCTTAGTCACTATTGCAACAACATACCACACACCCATTCTGCACAACCCACTACACACACCCTTGTGCACTACACACACTGACATGACACATGCACCCACTATGGGTGCATCTCCACAGTCACACTTCAGCACTCCATGCGCACACACGATACTACCACACTTCTACATGTCAATGCCAATAGTAGGTTGGCATCACGTCACAAGTTGCAATCATGCTCTCACCATGCAGGAAACATGTGTGTGTCTGTGTTGTTACACAGGCACCCAATATTTTGATACGATGTATAAAAAATAAATACGTATAACCCTAAATTCATAAAAGATGATTAAATTAATATGTACAAGTAAATAAAATAATAATAATTAATTTAAATTGGGGCAGCTCATTTTGTTGGATTCACTCATCCATAAAATAAAAAGGCAAAAAAACAAAAAACAAAAAGCATAACAAATATTCACCATAACAAACAAATACAAGAAGCTGAAGATAATTGAAGAAATAGCTTTGGAGGTCTTTGTTGCGATTGGCGATTATAAAAAGTGAAGAAAAAAACTGAAAACTTTGCATGAGCATTGACATCACCAACTAAGTTGGCATTTCTGGTTGCCAGCAGACTAAATTACGCTAGAAAAGTTTGTTGTGGATGTAAAATTGTTCAACAGCCAATTAATTAAAATTGGTGTTTGGTGACCACTGTAGAATTTGGCATGGCTCAGTGGTCAAGTTTACATTTTATGATAGAACAAGTAAAGTGCCTTCTAAATAAACTACACCTTGTAAATCAAAATCCTTATCAAGCCAAGAGCTCCTGCAAGGTAGCAATCAGTCCATCGAACTAGAAAAAGAAAGAGGTGTGCAGCAGCACTATAAGACAATCTCATCTGAAGGCAGGCACCATCATATTCCCGGGAAAGATCAGATGCCCTGCATCCCCAGTATCAAGGACACGCATTTAGAAGCCAACAAGATAGAAAAGAGGAATCCCAATATATTTCCCAAAAAATTATTTGATAGCCTCCAAAGAGCTAGTGGCAATAATCACTGTTCTAATTTTTGTATCTGGATTGAATCTTAAAATAATAATTTATCTGTTATTTTTCGAATAAACAATAATTCATCCAATAAAAATACAAAATTTTATCAAAGATTTCCTATTATTGCAAAATAGTACCTAACTAGAATATGAATACACAATTAATCATATTGTAATTAGTTGTCAAGAAAAATCCAATAAAAAGTTTATCAAAGACGTCCAAGTGAACTTGTTAAAAAAAATTTAGGAAACGACTAACTAAACCACCCATATTATGAATTTCATATTATTCAGTTTTTTTTTTTTTTGATAGGAATACCCAACTTGTAGGTTCCTCAATCATTTATGCCAATTATCAAAGAATCTTTTTATGTTAATATAAGAATTGGTTGATGATGATACTAATAATGATATAACATCTTATATATATTTTCAAAAATTTTTATGCATGCACAAAATACATGTGTGGAGTACAAGCACATGCATAGTACGTACATGCACAAGGCAAAAAAAATGGCACCCAATGCATGCATGCATAGTGAGGATAGAGGTGCACAAAGGTAAGTGCAGTGCTGTAGCAGTGGTAAGAAAGATTGTGTGCACAGTGGGGTGAGGTATAAACCCTAACTAGACTTATTTTTGACAAAAGCAAAGGAAAAAATTACACCATAATTTGATTTGACAAAATTAAGATTTAGTATAATTTTATTTTTTAGAAAAATCAACATAGATTATCATAACAAAATAAATGAAAAAAAAAATTCAATTTAGCATGCTCATTACAGAAGACTAAGTCACACTAAAAATAATTATTGAATATTATTTTCAGAGAAAGATTTAAACTCATAACCTCTAGATGCATACATACATATATATATATATGTATGTATATATTCATTTGATAAGTGATTAGTTGCTTACAGTTGAATGGTTGCAGATGCTTCCATAAATATAAGGACCTAGGTTTGATCATCCATGTCTCCACTTAGAACTCAAATACATGTTTAGGAAATGGATTTTCATATTGAAAATTAATTTTCTTTTTTTTTTTTTTTTTTGGGAAATAACTTTTAAAATCAAAAAGCAATTTCCTAATTTGAAAATTGCTATTTGAGATTTTAAAACTTTTTTTAAAACTTTCGGAAGCAAAATCAGGTTGATACATTTCAGTACACTAAAACTTAATAATTTTTAATTTTGAAATAATATATATATTTTTGAATTATTTTATGTTTGCTACACTAAAATACAAACCCCCCCCCCCCAAAGAATTAATCAATTTCACTTGGATTTTCATGTTTTATGTCAAGAATTGAGTGCAATTTTTTTCCAAAATTAATGCGATCAAATGCTTCAAGTTTTTGTCCATTTATTTAGTGTGTAAATTCTGGTGATAGTAAGGCAATTCTTGAAGCAAATGAGTTGTCAGCCAATTCTTGAAGCATATGTATGCAAATTAATGCGATCAAAATTAAACCTGGTATGTTACTATCACCAGAATTCCAGAGAAAAGTTGAAGAAAAAAAAAAACTTCAACAGGAGAGGCGCACCTAGGTTGTATGCCAATTCTTCCGGGACATCAATGCAGTTGGCTGTGGGAACAAAGAAGAGGTGGAAAATGGTGATGGGCAGCCGAAGCAAGCCACGGAAGCCCGAAAAAGATGGAGCCAGGCACAGCCTGTCACATGAACCCCTTCAGACCAGTTTCGGCCTGGTTGACCAAAACAGCCTAGCCTGGGTTAGCCACATACCAGGTCAAACACATTTCATGCTTAGACCGAGTTATGCCGGATTTTAATGTGGGTCAAACTCGACCCAGATTTTAATCTGACAGGTGGTCCAGCTGGGCCTCAAAAAAAGGGGATGAGCTAGCCTAGCACAATCTGTTTGTCACCTCTAGCTGTGAGCATCGATCGATGCCTACACAAGCAAATCTATCGCTCACAGTGGGTGTGACAGATTTGCCACACACACACACTCCCATAGGGTTTCTTTCCCATAGTGTAATCTCTCTAACAGTATATAGAAATTTGAAAAACTAAAATTCAATTTCTTTAACTTAGATAGAAACAATATATATTAATTGCTCTTATATAAAGAAGCAGACTACTTGAGTATTCTCATTAAATACATAAAATAAATTAAAACATAAAAAAAATAAAAAAGTAAAATTAATAATTTTTTTCAAATAAAATTATAATAATTAAATTTAATTGAAATGTAGAATTTTTATTTTTAAAATTCATAAATTTTTTTACAATAAAACAAATTTGTATTCGTCTATATGCATGTTCCCATCTTGCATTACAACTAAGTGCATATGTAATATAAGAACACACATATTTTAGTGATTGATGACATGACTATTTAAATAGAAAAATATTTAAAATATTAGACTAATATTTCACTTCTGTATTACTTAATTGTTTGTATTGATCCAATGATTAAAATCAAAATGGTGAAAAATATTATAAATTTAATACATATTTGCATTAACTAATTATAAGAATCTAATAATATATATTATTTAAATATTATGAAAATAATATGATATTATAACAAACTTCCGAGTATTGAGACAACTTTTTCATTCAATTAGTTAAGAAAAAACAAAAAAATAATTTGCCGAAATGTATGAGTTATCAATATGTTTAGATAATCATTATTGTTATATCTTAACCAATAATAATTTAAAAAGAATTAATATATTGAAATGGTAGAAATTATATTATTTTATATTTTTCGTGTTATTTAAAATAATATATAATTTATTAACCTCTCTAGTGTTTAGTGAAGCATAAGAATTCATTTTTTTATATTACTATAAATATTATTTTGAGAATAAAATTTTAACCAAATATTATAAATATTTTTGCATGCTGAAAAGATTGAGAATATACATAAATAACTCTTCAAGTACTAGAACTAAAAGACTAATTATATTAATCTATTAAACCAAAACTTTGAACTGTGAATACCAAAATTAAACAAAGTAAAAGTAGAGGTGGCAAGTGAGTTGGGCGGCCCGAGCATGGCCTGACTGAGTCATGCAAGGCATTGCATGGCATGATCCAAAATCATGCCTAAACCTATGTCATACCGGCTCAAGAGACAACTCGTGTCATGCTAGGCCAAGGGTGCCAGGCCTCGTGTCGAGCCAGGCACGGTCCAGAGGCAAAATTGGCTATCGTGCCCAAAAATTGAGGACGAGTTTGGGCACAGTCCAATTGGACTGCGCCTAACCCACAAGCAATATTTAAAAAATAATAATTTTTTATTTAAAAAAAAAGTCATGCTTTTTACATGTGGTGGGTTTTTTTTAAATAACTACCAAGTGTATGGTTGAAGACGTCCGTGTTGAACAATCCAGACCCACATGATGCACAACAAGTGGCACCCACCTCCCCTCCCCTAAGCAGAGCGCCCAAACCTAGCCCGAGCCGAGCATCCGTCGCCCAAACCCAGCCCGAGCCGAGCATCCGTCACCCAAACCTTCTAGAACCGAGGGCGACATAATGGTTAACCCAAGTCCCAATGGTCCAAAAAAAAAAATAAAAAATAGAAACAAGATGCATCCAGCCATTAGTACACTGTCAATCACTAGAATATTAAATTTGATGGCTATCATATTTCTACCCTAAATAATTATTAAAAAATTTAAAAATTTAAAAAAATACAAAAACAAATTTAAATCTTTTTGTAATTTTAATATAATCTCTCCTATCTCACAATCTCACATTCTCAATTTCTCACTCTCTTCTCTATCTCAATTATCTCTCTCTCTCTCTTTCGTCTTGTTTGCTCGTCTTTTATTTTACTTTAGAGTCGGAGTTCAACTTTGCTCTCGCCTCTAGAGTGCGAACAACGGACAACAAACTATAGTCCGGCATTGAACAATAAGACTTCGGCATTCCATAAATGACCAAACGGATATTATTTTTTTTATTTTATTTTTATTTTTTATTAATAATTTAAAATCAAAAAAATTAATTTAAAAATTATAATTTAGAATATAATTAATAAACTAAAAAAATCAAAAATAACAAATAATAAAATTAATAATAATGAGATTAACATTAACATAAACATAGATAATTTTAATATTGATAGCCCTACGAAAAGGTTCAATGCTGAAATCATATTTTTTCCTATTACTTTGACTCAAGCTCAAACATCTAAAAAATAAAAAACTAAAAAAATATTTATAGTTTCGACTCATTTTAACATTAAATAAAATAAAAAAATTAAGATTATCGATGAAGAACCGACACAATATAAGTATTGTAAGAAAATATATACTTGTATGACTATATGTGGGATTGGGCACTTAAAGAGACAGGTAGAATATTGTACAAAAAAATATAATATATTAGATCCTATACAAACTCAACTGAACAATGAGATCTTTGAGGTTTAATCTAGTTCAGCTTCTATTTTGACCTCATTCATATACCACAACGAGTTATGAAGAAAAGACGTGATCAAATTGATCACCATGATTGATCTTCCGATTAAAATTTTAGTGGATCTAAGGGTAGTCAGTATCATACAAACCTATTTGCAGCCTACAAATCATAGGATTCCTAGGTTTACATCTAGGAATGACATACTAAAATAATAT
Source organism: Sapria himalayana (assembly GCA_029783825.1). Classification (NCBI taxonomy): domain Eukaryota; kingdom Viridiplantae; phylum Streptophyta; class Magnoliopsida; order Malpighiales; family Rafflesiaceae; genus Sapria; species Sapria himalayana. Next base: position 2,902,766 of record JAREIK010003183.1, on the reverse strand, counting down.
AAGTTAAAAAAATAAATAATAACTAATAAATTTAAGGAATATAATGACATGATATTCATGATGTCTGATATTTAGACTAGTCGTGATGATCTATATTATTCTTATGCATGTCTCAACATCCCTTATGTTAATTCTAAATGAACACTAAATAAAAAAATTTTAATATTCTCAGAAATTATTCATCCTTATAATGATTTGGCCATATATAAGTGCATAATGAGAATTTTTGGAAAATATAATTACATATTCAATAATGTATCTAACAATAAAATAGTTATATAACATATTTGTTAGGACCATTAGATATGAACCATTAGAAGATATTTTTTATGTTAGATGCATGTATCATGTCATCAACCTCATAACACAAGCAAAGATAAAGGTTATTTCCCCCATTTTTGAAAACATAACTCACTAAAGTATCTTCAAATATCTAACAGAAAACAAGAATTTGGTAATATATGTTTATCTATGAATCTAAAGAAAAAGAAATTTCAAACAAATATAAAATACTATTTAAATTATACATACTTGATGTTGAAATCAAATATTAAATATGAACATGTAATATCCAACTACATAAATAGTAAGAATAACGAACTTATTATTGATGACAGATACTGAGATATAAAAATTTTATTTTATGAAATTCCTGAAAATTTTTTATAACACAATAAACATGTGTTTAATTTATACTCCAACCATTTGCATTGTACTCAGGTGCATATGCAATATTAGTGACATGTTTAAAAAATTTAGAGATGACCTGATATTTAGTGAGATAGCTTTTGAGATGAAAACCAAGTACTTAAAATACTAGCTCATCATTTTATCTCTTTATTGTCTGGCTACCTGTATGAACCCTAAGATTAAGATATAAGGAAAAAAGAATATTTGATATATGTATCTTCGTACATGAACTAGTAACACAATCCTAAAAGATTAATTCACGAAAAATTGACTGAGTTATTTACATACTACGATACGAGATATGGTAGTAGTTGTAGTCAGACTCCAAATATAGACATAGATACATTATTCAGAGATGATGATTTCTCCATTTAGTTAACAAGAGAAAAATAACGAGGTGAACCATCGATTATGAGTGAGTTGTCTCGGTACTTAGATACCGATTACTACTCAATCATATCACATAATAATAATAACTTTGATATTTTATAATGATAAAAATCATATAAGTTCACCTATTCAGTACTATCTAAGATTACACAAGATTAATTAACTCATCTGGTGTCAAGCATAGCATCAAAGTCTATTTTTTCTGTTACAATCAATGTGATTTAAGAAAAGAGATCAAGACTGCGGTCATATATCATTGAAACACTAGCATACATGAAAAATTAGGAAGATTTGAGATTGAGAATCTAGGATCAAGATCATGCTAGAATAAGAAAATAAAAATTAATGACAAATGATGACTCGTCGGACTTTAAGGAGATTGAGTCCACCACAAGTAATATCATCATATACTTATACGATGATGATCAGTTACATACTCATACCTATTAGTATTGAGATTGATGCATTGAGCTTCCAGTATTACAATTAAAATTGACAATTTTTATTTTATGTTATAGTGAGTTGTCAATTTATGTTATTTTATTTATTTTTGGATTGAATATGGAATGATGAGATAGATGTGTTTTTTTAATATTTGTGATTATTTATTATACAATCATTTGTTTTAAAAAATTTATTTTTTGTGATTATTGTGAAATAAATAAATAATATAATATCGTAGCTCATAAAGGATAACTTAAATTCTAAAATTTGTAAAAAAAATTAAAATAATTAATCTACAACTTAGAGTCCTAGTTGACTAGCTATGCTTACAGATATCAAACGGGCCGTGCCGAGCCGACATGACTCATTTTTTTCATGCTCGTATGAGCCTGCATGTCGTGACAGGCATGGTACACTACAGTAACATGTGTCGTGCCTGACACGGAATGGTTCACTGGAGAGCAAACCTAGCCCAACCCGCCGCCCGAAATCAACCTAGTTTTAGGCTAGTTCAAGCCAATTCTAGATTAAGATAATTCATAACCTATAAATGGGAATAGGGATAGCAAGTCGTCATCGCCCGTCGGTAGAGGTATCAAACAAGTAGGGCCGGACCGGCCTGATTTTAAGTGGCCCAACCGGGCCACCGAGCTGTGTCTGGCTCGGCCTAGTTTCTTTGGGCCAGGCCCGGCAAGTTGAGAAATCTTGCCGGGTCTGGCCTGGGCCAATTTTTAATTTTTAATAATTTTTTTTTCAATTATTTTATTTATATATTTAGTTTATGTTTAAAAGTTTTTAATAATTTAAAAGTTTTTTTATTGATAATTATTTTTAGTAATTAGTTAATGTTAATTATTTTTAATACTTTATAATTTGTGTATCAGAATATCAGTGTAAGTTATGAAATATAAATTAATAAAATATTAAAACTTAAATATGAATAAAAATCAAAAACTAATACAAAATAAAAATTCAAAAAAAATAAATATTCAAGTTTCAAGCATCAATTGCATCAATCCACAAAGACACAAACTCAAGTATCAAAGTAATATCACAACAAAATTAAAGAAACACAAATACAATATAAATAAGTAAACCAAAATCAAATATCAGAATCAAACATAAGTGTAGTAATCCAGCAATCGTCAATGTCATCAATCATCATATCAACCTTAATATCAATATCACAATGATCATTATCGACAATCAACTCCTCTACTTTTGTTGCAATCCCAGCACGATCCTGGATATCCAAGCTTGAATCCTTTCAATCATCAATGCATGCTAAAGTTTCAATAATATTTAGACGTAATCTCGATTTCCTATCCAAAATCATATTCACTACAGCAAAAAAAATAAACTCCAATGCTATGCTCAATACCGAATGAGTAAATAAATCTTATGCTATCTTTGATAGCACGGAAAATATGGACTCGTATGTTTTTCATCAATGTAATATATCAAGATTTTTATTATCAAAATGTGATATGATTGAATAGTAATCGAAATATAAATACCGAGACAACTCGCTCATATTCATCGATCTATCCCCTTGCTTCACCCTCGCTAACTAAATGGAAAAGTCATTTCCGAATATGATATCCATGTCCGTACTCGAAATCTTACTACTACCATCATCATACCTAGTATTGTAATATGCAAAAAGCTAAAACAATTTCTCGTGAATAAACCCTTCAAGTGGATCTTTCAGGTTCATACACGAGAAAATGTAAGTCAAAATATTCTCTACACTTTTCATCTTAACCATAGGGTCCATGCAGGCAGTCAGACAATAAATAGATGAAATGATAGACTAATATTTTAAGTACTTAGTTTTTATTTCTACAAATATATTACTAAGTATCGAGTCATCTTGAAACTTCCTAAACATGCTGCTAATATTGCACATGTACCTGAGTGCAATACAAGTCGTGGAAGTATAAACTAACAAATACATGTTCATTGTGTCATAAAAAATCTTCAGAAATTTTATAAATGAAATTCCTATAGTCCAATCAGTGTTATCAAAAATAAGTTCATATGTTATCTAGGATTTCATTAAACCCTAATCCCACATTGACCATCAGAAATTCAAATTCAAAGTGCCCTCAACTAATTATAAATGTTTACCATATGTTATGACAACATTCTATTGTGGGTGATATAGCATGACATCGTGCAAAGCATGTGTAGAATAGTATGGTAGCCTTAGTGTGGGGATAGTGACATCGTGCAATAGTTGTAGAGGTGGCAAATGTGTGGTGTCGAGCAAGCAAGGCCCAATTTCTTGTAGCCGTGCAAGCCATCGTGCCTGCCACGCCTTTAGGGCAGCCCCTCATGACTTGTTGACTGACAAGGCGCCTAGATCATTTTGGGTCATGACTGACCATATTAGGCCAGCTAAAACCTGGCATGACCCGAGCACTAGGAAAAGGAAAGCCCAATTTTGATTCAACCTAGCTTGGATTTTGCTTAAGCCAAACCCAGCAAGCCTTGATTTTTTTTATAGGCATAATAAGAAATCCTTATTTTGCTTAAGCAATAAAATGGATCAAAAAATCATACTTACCCACATCATATGTACTAGTGCGCCGAACCTAGTAAATGAAGGAGATCAATAAAGTTAAAATTCATTCAACTCCAAAGGTCATACCTCTTATTTAGGTTTGTATGTAATCTCATGCATTATACTTTTTGATAAATTGATCGGCATACCTCTTTAGATGGTCAGTACTACTTGTATTACTACATGAATATATTTTCTTATAATAAAGATACTATGCTAATTCTTCAGTGATATTCCTAAGATTTTTATTTTTTATTATATTAAAATAAGTTTATACTACTCAATTTTGTCTAATTTTAAATTTTCAAACAAATAAGTTTCTATAAAAAGAAGTTGAGATCATTATACAAAATATAATTTCTACCATAAACCTTTCGATTGGATTGTTATTATTATATTTTGGTCAAAATTATTATTATTTATAACTACAATTATCATTTTTTTATTTTATTTATATTTTAAATTTTAATAAAACATAATAATTTTAAATATTAAAAAATTATTAATTTTAATATGAATTAATAAATAATAAATAGATATATACCATAACATTACTTTATTTGAGCAACAATCTCAATCCACCTCTTTTTATAAAATAGCTAGCCCAAGGCACAAAGCCCAGAACAAACAGCAAAGCAAAACACATAAGAAAAAAAAATAAAAAGAAAAGAGAGCAAAAAAAAAGAATTTAATAAATATCAAAGAATTTATATTATGTATTTATAAAAATTTTTTATATTAAAATAATGTTTTTTAAAATTTTTTTATAATTAAAATAGGCAGGAATCTAACAATCATCAAATTCTTGTCATGTAATCATTAAAATAAAATTCGACTACTACAAAAAATATTTAAAAAAACAAATTTTCTTTTTAATCTACATCTAAAATTATAGGCCCACCATATCGCTTTCGATGTCAAGACCCATTATGTAAATATAATGGGCAATTGCAGGACCAAGTTTTGTTTAAAAAAAACTAGAGCATAACCCATGAGTTCATGACCTGTGGCCTACCCCCAATCACCGACTCACCGTAATTGTGGACCGTGCCAATGGGTCAGGCACATGGGTCATACCTAGCGCAGCACGGCACAAACCATCCCACGGGCCAGCATGAACATGGTCCAAACATGGTTATGGACTATGTTGGGCCAAGCATGGCTATTTCAAGACATGCCTCGTGGCATGCCGGGCTAGGCACGACTATTGCCTCGTGTCACGTGTAGGCTACCCATCCCCTCTAAGTTCATCTAATTTTATATTTTTTAGGTAAATAATTTGAGGTCATTAAAAATAATCTAATTTAAACTTTAAATTGTTTAGTCAAATTATCATTATTATGTATATTTAAGTCAAAATCATTATCATTAAAATTAATATTTTTTATTTTTTATGATATTTATTATTCTAACTTTAAAAATTTTTTATTTTAATATTTTATAAATTGACACAAATTAATAAATAAAAATAAAATATATACCATAATTATATGTGTGCAGTAGTCCATATATTTTTTTTACCTAACACTATAGTAAATAATATAGCAGAGAAAGATGAAAGAAACAAAAAATATAAAATAAAATAAAAGTATATGAATATGAAATAAATTTTATCCCATAATTATAAAAAAAAATTTTTAAAATTATTTTTAAATACTTTGTTTAATTATATATATATAGAGCAAAAATCCAACAATCATTTGATTTCTACCTATTAGTCATTAGAAACAAATTCAACTGCTAAAAAATTATTTATTTTTTACATTTTTTTAACTTTTAATGACAACAACATGACAATGCCTTTCATTGTCATTGTTAGGGCAAATTCTCACCCGTTGTGTCTAGCAAGAAAGGTAAGGATAATTTTTTTAAAACTCATGCCTATGTGGACCATACCATCATGTCATAGGCCAATATAACCATGATCTAATCATGTTTCTGGATCATGTTTTGTTGGGCCTAGCAATGGCTAATTTGGGTCATGCATCATGATGTTCATGGGACGTTGACACACTTGACACCTCAATTTTTAAATTGAATATATATATATATACTACATAATTATGAAATAAATTACTTATAAGCTTTAATTATTCAATCATTTTTTGAAGAAAATAGACTTATCAATAATGAGACCAATAAAATTTTACTATGTTAATCATACAACTTAACACATTATTGTCAATCTAATATTTTAGGAATAAACAAAATATATTAAGATGTTAAGATTTAATTTTATTATCTCAAAATTTAGTATTTGCAAAATATACACAATATCTTGAGGAATGTGTTATGATTAAATTTCTTTAATTTATTTATTTGCTATTTATTTTTTTTCTTCACTTAGATGGGAGCATCCAACATTTGGAGTGCCCCAACATAATTTTATGTGTGTGTGTGTGTGTGTGATTATTTTTACTCTTTTTATCAATAGTTTTCTGCAATTATATTCTTGTGTTCCCAACTATTAGTTGTAGTAATATTTAATTTGGTACTTTATTACTTTAATATGTTTTTTTGTCTCTAGGAATTCTAATAGTCTTCTTTTTATGAGTTATTTTTATAGATAATTTATTTTTTATTATTTTATCTTTTACTAAATTTATGTTACATAATCATAAGACTTCAAGTAAGATTTTCTTTCAAAACTGAAGATAATAAATTATATATACTTAATTCTATAATTAGGTATCCTACTAAGTTATTAAGTATTATGAATATATTATTTATTTATTCTCAACTTAAATATTTATTTTTGTGCAAGTTGAATATTTTAAATCACAACAATAAAAATATCCATATCCTAGATTATGAGACCTGTCAGTTATAAATAAAAGTTGAGAGAACTTATTTTAATAATAATCTTTCTTAAAGACATGAAAAGATAATATCTATGATAATAAAATATAATTGTTTTAATTACTCTAGAACCCAAAAAAAGATACAAATTTTATTATTTGAGATTGATATAGTATTGATCTGTGTTGCATGGATACGCCTAGGAGCTGCCGTGTCCACGTGTCGGACACGTGGACACGGGTCTGACACGCGTCGGATACGTGTCTGATACGCCACGTGGCGTATCGGACACAAATCCGTATGGGATACGCCACATGGTGTATCGGATACGCGTCGGAGACGTATCCGACGCGTGTCAGACCCGTATCCGACGCGTTTTTGGAAACAGATTCCAAAAACGCGTGGTTTTTGGAAACAGATTCCAAAAACGCGTGGTTTTTGGAATCTGTATCGGGAGGAGGGGGTTTCGAGAGGGGGGGCGGGAGGGGGTTTCGGGAGGGGGGGAAGGGGGTTTCGGGAGGGGGGCGGGAGGGGGAGGAAGGGGTTTCGGGAGGGGGGCGGGAGGGGGAGGAAGGGGTTTCGGGAGGGGCGCGGGAGGGGGAGGAAGGGGTTTCGGGAGGGGCGCGAGAGGGGGAGGAGGGGGTTTCGGGAGGGGGGAAGGTTTGTGAGGGGGGAAGGTTCGGGAGGGGGGAAGGTTCGGGAGGGGGAGGGTGTTAGAGGGTTTAAATTTTATTTACATTATTTTAAAATACAATATTTTAAATTATTTTAAAATACAGAATTTTAAATTATTTTAAAATACCTAATATTTATAATTACTAATTTTTATTTTTATTTTTTTTATCATGACGTATCCTAGCCGTATCCGTATCCTAGTTTTTTAGAATTTGCCGTGTCCCCGTATCTTGCCGTGTCATATCCACGTGTCCGTATCCGTGTCCGTGCAACATAGGTATTGATTAATACTTATTTTATCCTTTTAAGCAGATTCATTGCTTAATGATCTATATTGGATAAGAATTCATGGGACACATTTAGATCTCTTAATCTTTCTTACTCTTGTATAGTCTCATATAGAACTTCAAATAGGAAAGTGTCAGGCATTAGCTACTTTTCAATTTATTAGTCCATACTATGATTATTTTCATATTGAATCATTAAAAATATTAATAAGTATAGAATTAATTAATTTTAAAGAAATAAGATTTCCTTGAAAAGAATATCTCTCTTGAAAACAATCAAGCTAGTAGCTTTTAAATATATTGAACTTAGGACTTTAACTTTATTTTAGGAAAAAAAACATATACAACCTATTCAAAATAAATGTATCCTATGAAGTCATAACAACTTATAGTTGACTTATATAATCATGATTTTTTGATTACTCTTTGAAAGAAATAAATGAGTTGTAATTAACACTCAATTTCACATATATTGTAGTACTCATCTTTTCTTCATTTATTTATTTTTTTTATTAATTTTCTTGATTATTCTCGATATTTAAATCTATTTATGAGGTATTATCACATCCAAAATAATACCATATCATAATAAAAATTAAAATAACTAAATATATTTCTTTAATGATACTTATAAACTAATATCTTGATATTCATGAATATCTATTATTAATCATAGGTAAGTCTTTAATGTGAAGAAAAATCCATATGAGATAATAGATCATATGAATGTGATACTTTTTGTAGAGTAAAATCAATACAACTACTTAAATCACAATCAATCTCTTACAAATAGATAATTCATCAATTAGATAGAAAAAATATTTTTCTTCATTATGACTTTGAGAATGGTATATATACAAAATAGTCATATAATTTTTGAGCAGTGACACAACAATCAGATCTAGTTTGTAAATTATGAAAGATAATGTACAACCCAAAACAATCCATGAGAACTTAGTTTATGAGTATTTTAATCATAATCACTTCCTTTGACTTACATAAATATTATACAAATTTCTCTATATTTTGTCAAAAGAGTTAAGTCAGGTTATTTTGATAATTTTGTATATGAATAATATACTTATTATAAAAATGAAAAATTAAGAATTATTTCACTTATTTAGTATCTTTGATCATAATTTTAAATAAATAATCTTAAGAATCACATATAATTTTTAACATAATTAATTTATAATAGAAAATATTTTTTGTTGTCTCTAGGAAGATATGTAATTGATACTCAATTTATCTTTTTGATTGTATTTTGGTAGATACTCTTATCAAATCAATTATTAATTTTTTTTCTGATATGAATTATAATTAAAAATTTCTCTGATTAACTTCACTATGTACAAAAAAATCATAATAAATATTAATTATCTAATTATCATCAAACTGTATATAATTTATATATGTACAATAATTATTAATTTCCTAAATTTTGACATTCACATGAATACAATACTTCATGCTTTAAGCTTCTTTCAATAATCATTGGTATCTTCAACAAGTTACTTTTTAAAATTCTAATTTGATATTTACTTTAAAGATCATATCTTGATGATAAGTATCTTTATCCAAGAGTGACAAGTCTTGAATTCAAAACTTATTAGATATAACTTCTCAAAATTTTAAGAGTAAGATTACTTAGAATTTAACTTCTTTCATACCTCATACAAAGCTAGAGTCTTGTGTATTAGTTAGACATATATTTTCATATAAATGAAATTTACTATTATAAATATATTTTTTTGAAAAAAATCTTATTTCTTAAAAAAATGAGAGACAATGATCTTAAGATCTAATGTAAAAACAAATTTCAAGGCAATATCAACAATTATTACTATTTCCTAAAGGCTTAGCATACTAAATATTTATATACCAATTTAATGATGAGTATTATAGTATTTAATATTACAGTGTTTTATTTATCTTTTTTTATGTTTCTAATAGGACTTGGGACACATAGCTCATGGGATACCCCTAGTTGTTTCAATCTTAATGTATAGACTTAGATTTTATTGTATTATTGTAGAATGTTTTATTATACTATAAAATTTCTACAAGAGTTTGAATTCACATGTCATGTATCTTTCACAAATTTTAATTATATAAATAAAAGATTGACAAAAGTTAATATCGTAGGTTCTTCAAACCCAGCATAAATGTAGTCTATACAAAATATTATTAATTTCTACATAGTGCTATTGCTCAGTGAGTCCAAGTTCACAAGTTCTTCTATGGCCCAAGTACATCAATTTTTTTGCTACAAAAGTTTATGAGTTCTTTTTCTTGACAAGTTTGCAACACCTTACAAACTTTTTTGGGTACTTGCAAACTTCATTTTCAGCTCGGTTTCCATATTTTCTTTGTTTTTCTTGATGTTCTCATACCTTCATAATTCTCTAATCTTGATTCAAGAGCTAAAATATTTTAGAATATTAAACATTTATACAAAAATAAAAATAGTATAATTCTAGGCTCTTAAGATGTAAATTAGGTTAATCATGCTTAATTAGTATCAAAGAGTGGCTAAATCAAAGAAAAATCTCATCATAAATATATATTTTAAATAGTAATCAATCTCTTCCCAATGATGCCTTATGTATTCTAAAAAATAAATCAGAACTAGATCACCTTTGTAATTTTAAAAATAATTGTTCAACTGCTTTAAATTTAATCACATGGCTTGCACAAACATAATTAAGCACATCCTGCTTTAATTTTATTTGGTAGTGACCACCAACCAACATTTCATAAAAACGCATTTCAGGGAAAATCACTGCAGGGAGACAAAAGCTGAATGTAAAGTAAAATAAGTCAAAATCAAGCAATGATCTAAACAAACAACAAAAACATGATGTTAACATTTAAGAATCACCAGAACTGTAATAGCACAAAAGTCAACTCTACACCAAAACAAGACTTCAAAATTTATAACAGCAACAAGATATGACTCACAGAGTATTAGCATGTTGGATATCAGCTTCCAGAACCTTAAGGGAATCCTTGAAAGACTTCCGCATGGAACTCGCACACATATTGCTTAACACAATAAACACCCCAAGCCAGACAAGCGTCTCTCTCTCTCTCTATCTCTTTGATAAACCCTTGGATGATATTCCTCCTTTCTCTCAGTATAAATGGGTTTCTTTATGTATCGTTATGATGATTTCGCTGGGCGAATCTATTCTGCTCTTCAGAGAGTTAGAACGGAGGAACGATGCCGCATAGAAACGAATAAGGCAAGTTGAAAGTTCAGACAAAAGCTGATGAGAATTGATTACTTTAGAGGCTCAGAGTGGAAAGTGGAAAAAACCATCACTCCGCCTTATCCCCTGATCCGCTGCTGCTGACCAGTGACCACTTGGAAGTTGGTCGCCATTACAAGTGATTCAATATTGAATTTGGTGGAATAATCAATAACACATTTTAACTTGCCAAGCGACATGCGTCGTGTAAACATGGAGTTGACTAATAGCGGCTGGAAATATATTTGAAGTTGTGGGAAGAAAATATCTGGTCCGGACTTCCAACTTCTAGCCGGTAGCCGCGCAAAAAACTCTTCCCTAGTGACCATCATATCACTTCTATCTTTTTTTTTTTTTTTTTGATAAAATTTTGGTTGATGTCATTTTACAAAAATATGTAAGTTTTATCTATTTATTTTCATAATTATGAAATTAAGAATAATTATTCACATCTTTTAAAAAGAAATAGATTATGCATATATGCAAATATCCATACACATACTCATATATATATATATATATATATAACTTGTTGATGCGGCATGTTATGGTGAGTTCAAGGGTATTTTGGTCCTAAAATTTAAAATGAGAGGAAAAAACATGTTTGACAATTATTTGGAGTCATGTTATATTTTTAAAATTTAAGAAAGGCAAGGTATTAAATCAAAATTATCTTTTCTTTCTTTCGTGTCATAATATATTCAATATCAAAAAAATATTTTAGATGAACACTAGTTCACAAATAAATAATGTAATACAAATTTTTGATATAGTTTTTGTAACATGATACATCTTATAAGGATCTATTTAAGATATAATGACTATCAGAATATAAAAACTTATGACCCTCGATGTTGAAGCTACGTTGAAATGTGGATGAAATATTAGCTATATGGTATGAGTCATTTTAAAATTCAAGGTCAAAAAAAAATGTGCAAGTGTGTGTGTGTGTGTGTGTGTGTGTGTGTGTGTGTGTGTGTGTGTGTGTGTGTGTGTGTGTGTGTGTAATATAGGGTGAGTTATGTTTTGGCATGAAACAATTACAAAAAAAAATTTAAGTATTTATAAAAATGCTTAATTATTTAATAAATCGTAAAAGATATACAATTTTTCCCCTAACACAATTACAAAAATTAGAAATTTGTTGTTTTCGAATTGAAAAACCACTCTTCAAATTCAAAAAGTAATTTTTAAATTATATGTGTTAGCAAGTGTGTGTGTGTGTGTGTGTGTGTAAGCTATATATATATATACATACATACATGTAACTATATATAGGTGTATATATACATATATGTGTATACGTAAATATATTAGTTTATATATACCTATATGTGTGTGTGTGTGTACAAGTTTATATAAGCATGTGTGTGTGGGTGTGTGTTTATATATTGCTTATATATATATATATATATATATATGAGTTTATATAAACTTATATAGTTATGCACATTGATAACGATTTGAATCTTAAGAAATAATAATAGTTGTCGAAGCTAAATATATATATAATCAACTAGAATTTTATCACCTCAAAGATAAGATCATTATCACCTTAAAAATAAGAACAATTACGTTTATCATTCAAAAAATTCAACATAAGAGATAATAACTTGCAAAAAAAAAACAGAGTTTTGTACAGAAATAGGGTGTTTGAAAATAAAAAATATAAAATTAATTCACTAAAGAAAGTATTGACCAAAGTGGTGTGTATTGCTGGCAACAAGGATAATAGCATTTTAATTAAATCATATGTCATCGTCCACAATGACGACATTTTAATTAATTGAAATGATACCGTCCACAATGGTGGCATCTAGCTTAATAAAATTTGTGCTTTAGGACTTTTATTTCCTCATTTTTTTTTTTCTTAGGATGGTCCTAAAGGCAACAAAAAGGATACAAAAATTTGGAGGTCTCATTTTTTATTTTATTAATGATTACCCAAAATGACACCATGTTAGCTTGGCATGAGAAGAGATTCTTGAAAAAATATGTTTATTTTTTAGGAAGTTTTCCACTTAATTCATTATGTACTTCATTATTGTAAGTTGGGCTACTAAGTCTTTTTGTAGATGGAGCTCTTACAATGATATAGTACTTAGCTTTTATTCTTTTACTTTAAGAGAACAACTTAGTTAAAACATGTTATTTGACCACTTTGTAAATAAAGATATGAAAATAGCTAGGAACTAACAAACAACGACATGTAATGTATTTAATTATTTTTATGCTTTTGTTTGTAATGGAATTGAAATTAATGATATTATAAAATGATTTGTTTTTTTTCCTGTTTCTATTAGAATTTTTGTGTTATGAATTTTTATCCTTTATAAAGATCGGTTATATTTGTGATGTTTGATTTTGTACTTTTTTTTCTCATTTCGTATTTATGTTTCATAGTGTGGTTGATTTTAACAAACAAAAAAATATATAAAATACTTAATTGAAAAAAGAAAATTTTTAAAATAAGTATGTTTTAGGTATGATAGTAATTAAATACTATTTTAATATATTGTAATTGTTACCATATTTAGATAATTAGTTTTTACAAAAATGTATAGATCCATGTATTTTACCTTATTTACAACGAATATTCTCAAATTAATAGATTGAAATACAAGTAAAGGAAAATAAAAATAAATAAAATAGAATGGCCACTACCATTGTTGAGATATCATCCTAAAATTTTTAAAGTCACTGACTTTATGGAGTAGTACACCAAATCTTATAGATAAGATGCACTTCTTTGAAGACCAGAATTTAAAAAAAAAAGTTATCAGAAGAGAAGATAAGAATCAATTGGTTAAATAATCAATAGTGATATTATTAGTATTATAGTTTTTTAACACTTAATGAGTTTTGAAATGTTGACATTTTCATACTCCTTATGATGTTGACTTTGGATTTATCTGTTAATGTCTTATCCTGTCATGAAAAGAAGGTCGACTACAATAAGTGATACATAAGTTGTTTTTTTTGAGTGATAAAGTAATGAATATAGCATATCATGACTTCTTATGAGATGACTTGCAAATTAATGGCTCAAAATTAAGGCCTCTAGTTATAAATTAAACTCAAATACTATATTAAATTTTAAATTTTTCTAAAATCTCAAACTCTTAGAAATTGGTTGTAATATGATTATTATTTATGGAGTTAGAAAATGAAGAAAGTGCTTAAATGGCAAAAAAAAGCATACAAAAATATAAATATAAATAATAGAAATAAGACAAAATAACACAATAATTGAAATTAAGGACACTCTGATTGTTTTTTTATGATAAAGTTGATTTAATATCAGGCTAATGATATCTCATATTATTTAATTCATTTGGGACCATTTATTACAGGTCAAATATGTTTGTTTCGATAATGTTCATGATGATGAGAGAAAATTTGTTATTTTGCCTATGAATATACCAGTTGAATTCATATTTGAAGATTTGATTGATATGATACACTCAAGGATAAACATTAATAAATGATGGTTCAATTTAGTACTCAATTATAAGTATCTCCTTAGAAGTAGAAACAAATTTCAACCTTTTCCAATATGGAATGACAGTAGTGTGTGCCAAATTTTGAATCTAGTTAACACAACAACTATTGAAGAAATTGAACTATTTATTGAATTTGTTCGAGTTAAGGCATGAATGAACCATTATGTGGGTGGTCATGTAGATTTATTTGTTTGCGAGAATTATAATGTTGCATAATTTGATTGTGGTTGTGGGCCTAGTATCAGTGTAGTACCGGATATTGGACCAAATAGAGATGATGAAGACAATGTAGATGAAGATGATAATTATGAGTATGATGAAGATGTTAATGATGAATATGATAGAGATGATTAAGATGTTGACGTTGATCGGCATGCATTCTCCTTTCAAACTTTTGACCATGTTTTGGAGAATGAACAAGGGATATATATTTCAGCACAAGCACCCTCTTATGATGTATCAAATCATCCAGATGATGAGACATTAGATGAGTCATCCCCTATTAATTATCACTTACCACCAACACCTTAATTTCAATATATTGAAAACCTAGATAATGTCGTTGCAAGTTGTTGGACTCCATTGGTTCAGTGTACTACTAGTTATTCATATGAATATGATGTTATTGGCTAAGTTTTTAATTTGAAATCTGATTTATAAGAGGCTGCAAAGGTTTACTCAATTATAGCACACCAAGAGTATGTCGTTGTTGTATCCACAAAAGATTTGCTCATTTTAAGATGTAAGAAAGTGGAAGAATGTCACTAGCATTGGAAGCTTCGTGCAATGGTTGTGAAAGATAATTTATTATTTACTATCAACATATATACTAGGCCACATACTTGTGTTAATATTTGTTTGACCAGGACCATCACCAACTATACTCAAAATTGGTTGCTAGTCATATAAAGGAATAATTAAGGTGCAATTCACATTGTTTATGACTGCTATTAAATTAAGTGTGATGGAGAAATGAGGATATCAAATATCCTAGAAAAAGATATTGGATGGAAAGCATAAAGCTTTTTGACATTTATTTGGTAATTTCTTTTAGTCATATACAGTGCTACCATGTTAGTTTTTGGCCATGGAGCAAATAAATCCAAGTTCAATGGTTATTTAGAAAATACATGAAATTAATTTGTCAAACACTAAGATATTCCAATATGTATTTTGGTCATTCAAGTCATCTATTGAAGGGTTCAAACATTGCCGTCCCATAATGAGTATTGATGGCAAACATTTATATGGGAAGTATAAAGGGAAATTATTGATTATTATGAGGTGTGATAGAAATAATCAGTCATTTCCATTGGCATTTAAAATTACAAAAGTTGAGAATATTGATAGTTGGGAATGCAATAACTCAATGGATTAGATTTTGCATTATATCTGCCAACATCCAAGTATCATGGAAGCAATGTCTAATCCTCATCTTGGTTGGGCTGCACCATCTGCATATCACAAGATTTTCATGCATCATTTTGCCAGTAATTTATGACCATGTTCAAAGGTGATACTTTGAAAAATTCGATAGGTAGAATAACTTCAGCGAGTACAAAACTCAAATTCAATAAGTATATTAATACAATTAGGAGAATTAATTTTGAAACACTACAATAGCTAGAGGCTATCCCACTTTAGTTATGTACTCTTTCACATGATAAAAGTCTAAGATATGGATTAATCACAACCAACATTTCAAAGGTATTTAACATCATCCTAAAAGGAGCTCATAGACTGCTAGTAACTGCATTAGTATAGTTGACCTTCCATCTAAATGGTTACTTAGTTGTAAGAAGGGAACTATGTGTTAATAGATTGACATCTATTGAGAAGTTCACTCCATATGTTGATGCGCAGATCCAAGTTCATGTTGATAAGGTAGGCTTGATGAAAATTATGCTTTACGGCCACATATAAGACTTATTTCATGTCAACTCAAGGAGATTTCAAACTTATCTCCTCAACTTAATTAAAAAAATATACATGTGGAAAGACATTGATATATGGGTTCTAATGTAGCTAAATGATAGTAGTATATCAACATCGTTGTGTTGATTTTTATTTTTTTATGGAAGGATACTATACTATTCAGTCCTACTATGATACATGGGCAAGCATTTTCTATCCAAAAATTCAATGAAGATGAGTGGCCTTTTTATAGTGGTCTGATGATTATACCACTTGATTTAATGCAATGCATGGGAAGTGGGCATCATATATCAGCCCAATTGCATAATGAGATTGACGTTAGGGAGGAAAAAACTCCAATCACATGTACGTTGTGCAAATAACTAGGTCAGAATCATTGTTCTTGTGAGAACATAAATTAAGTTTATAAATGAATGTGTATGAATATATGAATATAGTTATTCCCATTATTTATGATTTGGTTCTCCTTATTGCATTCAACACCTGCATTAAGCTAAAAGATAGAGAGGTATGTTTTTTCTTTGTCCTTATGAGACTTGACCTCACCCTCACTCTTCATGATTTTTTGATTTATCTATGAAATGATATGATAATGAGACTGCAAAAGGTGTTGATTTTTTGCAATAAAAGTTTCATTCCTTCCACATAGATTTATGGTATCATTTTAGTTAATTCTGATGTTGTCATCCACTATGACGACATTTTTATTAATTCAAATGCCTAGCTAACATATTGCCATTTTGGATAATTGTTAATGGAATAAAAAAGTGGCCTTTAATTCTTAGTATTTCTTATGTTGCCTATGAGATAATCGACAATGCTAAGAGGAAAATGGGAAAAGAAAAACCTTAACAGACAAATTTAATTCAATCAAATATTGCCATTGTGGAAGATAGTATTTGAATTAATTAAAATGCTATCATTGTAGACAATGACATTTGATTTAATTCATATACCATCATCCTCATACTGGCTTTAAGCACTACTTTGGTCAATATTTTTTCTAGTGAATTGATTTTATCTTTTTTATTTTCAAATATCCTATTTTCATTAAAAACTCAAAAAAAAATACTAGTTTTAATACTTCAAATCTAGTTACTTTCATCATCAATGTGTCGGCTTAAATACCCTTGAAACAACCCTCCAATAATAAAAAAAATAAAATAAAAAAGTAAAAAATACAAGAAAAAAAAAGCATGCCATGATGACAACCCTAAAGTAAAGAAAGCGAAAGACAAATAAGTTGCTACTTTTTTAAAAAAAATGAGAGATAGCATAAAGTAGTCAAGATCATATTTTCTTGTCTACTTTATAAAAATACAGCTAGTAGAATAATTAAACCAATTTAATGAGATTTCAAAAATATAAATGAGAGCTTTGAGTATTGCATGGGCCATTATACCAACTTGAAAAGCTTCTTCCACTAAACATTTGGGTTGGGCTCATTGCATGCATAATTATCCCCTTGTTGAAGAGAACTCGTTCCTGTGTATAGTGAATCATCTTTGTGGTATGGTGATAAAGCCAAAACATTGAAAATTGCTGAAACTCTATAATCATTAGGAGGCTCTACCTTGTAAGTATTGTCATTAAGCTTCTTCATTAAATGGATCATCAACACTTGATTGAAGTTTATAAAATTTTTTGTTAGAAAATCTTTCCTTACTTAGATGAATCCACACCAGATCTCTCTCATTGAAAATAACTTCTTTCATGTTCTTATCAGCTTGTCTTTTGTACTTAGCATTTTGCTTCAAGATTGTGTTTCTTACTTGCTCATTTATCTTTTTAATGAATTGAACTCTTTCATCATCTTCTACACTAAAATGGCTACTAATGCCAATCATAGATATATCCAATAGACTACTTGGATTTAGTCCATAAACCACTTCAAAAGGAGAATAACTTATAGCTTGACTAGTTGAGTGTTTATAAGCAAAAATAACATGTGGTAGTAGGTTATCCCAGTTTTTAACATTCTATTTCACCAAGCTTCTAAGCAAACCTCTCAAGGATCTATTTACAACTTCAATTTGTCTATCTATTTGTGGGTGATGAGACGAACTAAATTGAAGCTTAGTTCCCATTTTCTTCCAAAGTGACCTCTAAAAATGACTTAAAATTTTGAAATCTATATCAGAAGTAATAGATTTAGGAATTCCATGAAGCTTAATATTCTATTTGATGTAAAGATTAGCAGTGTGAGTGATATCCAAAATTTTATTACATGAAACATAATAAGCCATTTTAGAAAATTTATCCACAACCACCATAAGTGAATCCTTACCTCTTTGAGTTCTTGGTAGCCCTATAATGAAATCAATGCTCACAACATCCCAAGGTTTTGTTGGTATTGGAAGATGAGTATATAATCTAGCATTTCTCCTATGCATATTGGTTTTGTGACAAGCAATACATCCCTTTATGATCTTCTCAACATCACATATAATCTTAGGCCAAAAAAATTTTTTTTTCACCAAGATTAAAGTTGTCTCTACTAAAGTGTCCAACAAGTCCTCCACCATATGCTTCCCAAATTATAGCTTCTCTAGCAAAGTTATTTTCCCTTAAAAATGATTTTTTTTTTTGAATGTAGAATTAGTTCTTTGGTTGATTTGAACAAGATTTTTAAAGATTACCAAAATAAGAATCAATCTCATTAAAATTTAACAATTTCAAATCCAATTACCATAGATTACATAGTCACCAAGAGAACATGATGTTTAAGTAATACATCAACCACCTTATTTAATTATCCCAATTTATGCTTGATAACAAATTTAAAAACTTGAAGGAATTCTACCCATTTTGCATGACATGCTATAAGCTTGTGTTGGGTGCCAAAATAATTAAATATTTCATGATCAAAATATAGCACAAACTCTATAGACAATAATTAGCAACTCCAATGTTGAGGAGCTCTAACTACCACAAAGAATTATTTATCATAAATAGAGTACTTCCTTTTCACTTCATTTAATTTCTTACTGATGAATACAATAGGTTTACCTTCTTGATTATGCACAACACCAATTCTCACATTAGATGCATCACAATCAACTTCAAATACCATAACACCATGGAGTTTATTTAATAAATCATCTAATCTTCAAATAGGAAAGTGGCATTTGATGGTGATCATGTTTATTGCTCTACTATCAACACACATATGTCATGAGCCATCCTTCTTTGGGAGTAATAGAGCTAGTACAACACACGAGCTCATTCTTTTTCAAATCAACCATTTAGCTACCAAATCATCCACTTGCATTTGTAATTTAGCTTGTTGAATTGGATCGATTGGCTGCTTTATTTGGCAATGCAACTCTTGGAACAAGGTCAATACAAGAAAGTAAAGGCAAAAAATAGTTTGACATGGAGTTGATTAAATATGATTAGCATCAATAAATAAGAAAGCATAAATATCAGTTGATTTATCAAAAGCTTGCTCTACTTATGAACTAGTCAGTATAGCATTTCAATTAACCTTGGAATCTCTCTTTTGGGATCAAAGAAGCTAAGATAATTCAAACACTATCCTTTATGAATGAGTGAATGTTTTTGAGCGAGAACTTCCAATCTTATTGCCAAGGCCTTCCAAACAACAAATGGCATGCATTCATGGGTGCAATATCACACCAAATCTGATCTTTATATTTTTTGCCAATTGTAAAAGCAACCAAATACTTCCTTATAATTTCCACATCATTTCCTTTTAGCAACCATTTCTTCAGCTACTATATTGGTGCAACTCTTACTATCTATTATTACATGACAAATTTTTTTATAGCTTATATGCCTTGTTTGAAAAATGTGCTCCATCTACCACAAAGCATCACTCCTTGAATCACTTAAAGGCTTCTTCTAATTACCAACATCTTCCCTTTATCAGCATAATCAGCAACTTCTTCAATCTCTTGTTCATCTTGGTTGGTTTCTTCTTCATCTTCATTTGCAATCTCAATTATGGTTACTACTTTTTTATTTGGACAATCAGCTGCAATGTCCATTGACATCTAAAGCATTTTCCAATAGCTATTGTACTACTTGAAGACCTTTGCACAATTCTTCCATCTCCTTTAACTTAAAGCTTGCTAGAAATTCATCCATTGAAAATTAGTTTGTAGGAGCTAGCAACAACATTTCCTTGGTTAGAACTTGGTTTGAATGATATTTTCATGGAGCTTTTCATTATGTTGTTCAATGGTGACAACAAGCTTTCTAACATCATTAAAAGTCAAGAAGGGTTGCAATCTAATTACATTAGCCAATTATTTCTTCAATCCCCCTAAAAAATATTCAATGAGCTACTCTTTGGTCTCACTAATGTCATAAAGCATCAAGTACTCAACTCCCTTATATAATCATGTATAACAAGTTATTTTGTCTTACCTAAAAAATTTCATGATATCTTCATGCATATAATTTACATAAATAAAGCTCTTCTTTAATTCTTTTTTCTTCTGACAAGTTAGAATAGGTCTTCTCCCCTCTCTAATCCCTTCCCTGTTCAAATTTTCCCACCAAAAAAAAGCATACACCATTAATTTTATAACTACCAATTTCACCTTGCCCCACCATATTCTTAGAAATTAAAGACATTCAACAATAAATAACCAATCCTTAAAAGTATCACCTTGCATCTTCCCATCAAACTCTAGAACATTCACTTTTGCATCATCATCATGTGCTCGTAGCTACCTCATTTGCCTTTTAGTTTTTGCAATCCTCATCACTTGAATCTTCATTAACACCAAATGAGTTCAAATTTTCTATTCTCAAATTAGTTTCTTATTGATTTCTTCATTCTCACTAGTCATTTTGATAATGTCTAAGTTGTCTTTGAAGCATCTCTATTATTCTTTTAGATCTGAAATCTCCATGTCTCTTTCATTGTAGGTCTTGAGTTGAGACTATTGAGAAATTAGATCTGCACACCTTATCATGATTTCTTAATGAATTTGGAATATAAACAAGTTTAAAAAAACCTAAATTGATCTAATAACAATTGATAACAATCTAAATCTCAAGAAGTAATAATAATAGTTGAAGCTCAAAAAAATATATAGTCAACTAGAAATTTACTACCATGTATAAATTCATCACCATCTTAAAGATAGAACATTATTTAAGTTGACCATTTAGAAGAATCCACCTAAGAGATAAGAATTTGCATGAAAAAAATAAAAACACTAGTTTTCATATTTTAAGTCTTGTTACTTTCATCACCAATGTGTCAACTTAAATACCTTTGGAAAACCCCTCCAATAATAGGAAAAATAAAATAAAATAAAAAGTTAATAATACAAAAAAAAACTCACCATGATGACAACTATAAATTGAAGAAAGTGGAAGACAAATAGGCTATTACTTTTCTAAAAAAATGGGAGACAAAACATAAAGTATTCTAAATCAATTTTTCTTGTCTACTTTATAAAAATACAATTTGTAGAATTATTAAGAAAGAATTATGTTTTGGGTTGTTTCCCTAGAAATTGTTAAGATTTAGAAACTAATATTTTGATATTTTTAAAAAGTTACAAACCTAAAAATAAATTAAAAATAAATGCACCAAAATTCGTAAGTCCTAAACTATCCTTGACGCCAATCTCTGGGATCTCGAAGGAGCTCAACACCGAGCTCCTGGAACTTGACCGAGATGTCACGGACTTAGTCTTTTTGCTAAGTTCCCATGCAGCACTTAGACAACTTAACCCTTAATATTGTTAAGTCAGCCTTACTTTCGCCTTGCTTGTTATGCATGGCGTCTACCCACAACATTGAAGTAAAAAGAATTTTATAGAATATTTGAAAATAAAAAAAATACTTTATTGAATAATAAAATCTTACAAGAAACTCTCAACTTGGTGGTTTACAAATGAGTCTACCTTCTCCTTAAATACATGCATAAGGAACAGTCTAGAACCTTTTAAGGTTCTCTATAAGTCTAGAAAATTCTAGAATAATCTATGATAATCTTCTTCCTTCCATACAAGTGTGGACTTTTTCGGAATCTTCTAGAATGTTCCGCATTCTTTGAGTGAGGGTGCGACATTCTTCCCCACCAATGCTACATACGTCCTCGTTGATTTTTCTACCTAAAACTGCTTTATCTATTTCTGAAACTACCACAAATTATTAGTTGGCTCCCAACTGGCTTCACATTCTGGTAGTCTCCTCCATTTTACTAAGTATTCCTTGTTGGGCCGAAAGTTGATCTTTCTTAAGTCTCGATCCACCATGATATAGTCAACCTTATTATCATAGAAGGTCACTACTGCTGTGGACACCCTCATAAAGAGTCTTTGGCCTGGATCTTTCTTATCTTCGTTATAAGGCTTTAGATTGCTAACATGGAAGACATAATGAATCTTCAATATTGGTGGTAACTCAACTTTATAAGAAACCTTACCAACTCATCCAAGTATAAGAAAGGGGCCTTCATACTTCCTCACAAGTCCCTTGTGCACCTTTCGAAGGGACTTGAATTATTACGGTAGAAGTTTGACAAGCACTAAATCTCCAACTTGAAATTCTAGTTTAGTAATTATGAATTTGGGTGCACTTATTTTTAATTTATTTTTAGTTTTGTGACTTTTTAAAAAATATTAAAATTTTAGTTTCTAAATCTTAAAAATTTCTAGGGAAACACCGCAAAACATAATTCTCCCAATAATTAAACCAATTTATAGGATTTTCAGAAATAAGAATGTGTGCTTTTAGTCTTTCTTGGGTCATTGTACCAACTCAGGAAGTTTCTTCCATCAAAGATTTGCCATTGGGATCATTGCATGCATCACACACTATAGACTTGTATATATAAATAAATAGATAATTAATTAATTAAATAAAAATATAAATAAATAAATAAATACACACACACACACACATATTTATGTATATATATTTATATATGTAGTTTTTATATATAGGCTTGTATATATATAAATATATATTGGTTTAGATATAGGTATTTGTATATATATATATGTGTGATTTTGTGTATACACACACACACACACACACACACACACACACACAAAAGTTTATATAGAACTGCATATAGGTATACATTTATATATAGCTAGGTATATATATATATATATATGAGTTTATATATAAATATATAAATATAGTTTAGTTTTTATATATATAGGCTTATATATATGTGTATAAATATAACTAAACTATATCTATATATTTATATATAAACTCATATATATAAACCTATATATAAATGTATATCTTTATACACGTATATATAAACTTATGTGTATACATACAAAACCATATATTATGTGTGTGTGTGTGTGTACTTGCTAACACATAATTTGAAAACCACTAGAGAATTCAAAAAATGATTTTTGAATTTTAAAACTACTTTTCAATTTTAAAAAGTGTTATCATACCTAAATGGTGGTTTGCCAATTCGAAACTATCATTTTCTGATTGTTTTTAATTATTGCATAGCATGATCATATTTCATATTTATAATGCAACAAAATTTATATATTTTTGGTTTTAGTATATATTTTTTGAATTATTAAATAATTAGGTATTTTTTTAATTATTTTATATTTGGTGCACTAAAATTAATATATGTATTTGTTATTTCAATTATTTATATTTTATTTTTCAGTTATTGTTATTTTTTATTTTATTGTTTATTTATTTTTTTTATGTTATTTTGTATTTTATTTTGTATTTTATTTTGTATTTTATTTTGTATTTTATTTATTTTATTTTATTTTGTATTTTATTTTTTATGTTATTTTTTTTTATTTTTTTATTTTGTATTTTATTTTGTATTTTATTTTTATTTTAATTTTAATTTTAATTTTATTTTTATTTTTTATTTTATTTTTTATTTTTTATTTTATTTGTTATTTTATTTGTTATTTTATTTGTTATTTTATTTTTTATTTTTTATTTTTTATTTTATTTTTTATTTTTTATTTTATTTTGTTTTTTTATTTTATTTTAAATTTTTTATTTTTTTGCATATATGATGTGCTAAAATGTGTGACAATTTCCTAAGTTCAAATTTCAATAAAAAATTAGAATTTTATGTTTTATTTCTAAAAGAGGCATGGTGATTGGATGGGAAAGTGCTCCCATTAACTCATAAAATGAATGAAAAAAATTGACAAAAACAAAGCACATTGGTAGAAACCAAAAACAAAGAGGTGAAAAACAAAGAAATTAACAACATTTAACAAAAATATTATAGAAACATTTGACGAAAAATTTTACAAATGTGTTTTTAAGTAAGAAGAGGGTTGTCGAAACCCTATTTGTTCTATCTTTCTCCTCTCTTCTCATTTCTCTCGAGGCCTGCACTACTACTATTATATTAATATTAGATGGTTACTGAAAATAACGAGAATTATTAGAGAGGCTCTTCTCTTTTATCTAGTAATTACATATGTTAACTTTTTTGATTCCATCTCATTAAGTTGACAAAATAAACTCTTAACTTGAACAATAACACAAAACCACATCCGAAACATTCTCCTCAAATCTAAGGTTTATGTTATTGTTCTAGATTTTATAATTTATATTATTTTATATAGTATAAATTTTATTTTGCATTAAACTAGAATTTTTGAATATGTTATGCCTTATGAATTTTTATTGGGTAAAAAAGTATTTTATTATAGTTATTCATATAGACACTGTATAAATATTAAGCATTGAACATTTTAAGTAAATTAAGAATATTTATTTTTTGGATTGTGGATTGAATTAATTTTGAATTTAAAGCTAAGTGGATTGTGCATTTGAAAAAATTTTCAAAATTTGATTTAATTAATTATTAATAAAATAAAATTTAGACTAGATTTTATTTTATTAAAAGTTAACATTTTTCAAAGCATAAATAAAATTTAATCTTATTTGAGATTTTGAGTTAAACAATTTTTGATGCATCAAACAAACAATTTGATTTTCCAATGTTTTAGTGGTTTCAGAAGAACCACTAAACCTAACAGCTTCCTTAACATCTAGTATGAGATTGAGAGCAAGTTACTGATATGAATAACTCATATCTGAAAAAAATATTGATACTAATAACTAATATTAAAGTTTGGTTTCCTATACTGATACTAGAAAGAAATTGTATTAAAATTTTAAGGTGGTTATTAATATCAACAGTTAGTATCAAAACCTCTATTGAGATCATTCAATGATAGCAATGTGGTATATAGTTTATTCAATATCATCAATCTAATATCTAAGTATTTTGATGCCAACAAAATGATATTGGATGTAATTTAGGATAATTTTGTTTGTGCCATTTATTTTTGGTTGACTTTCATTTTTGATATCATTGAGGACTATTTTGTAATAATAAAATTAGATGTAATTAACTATTCTAATTGGAAAAAATAAAATAATTGATTATCTTACCATCAAACAATTGTATGACTCTGCGAAGGAAAAATCAAAACCTAAAAAATGAGTGATGAACAATGTGAAGACATTCATTATATGGTTGTTTTACCATTTGAAAATGGATAAGGGGTGATGCTTATTAATATATCATCAAATAAATGAGGGCAGATAAGTTGTGGAAGAAACTATATGTAAAAAGAATGTATTAGAAAAAAATATTGACAATTAGACATCTAGTTAAAGTTCAACATTAGATATCAAATATTAACACACATAAATCTTGTCCAAAAGTTGGTGATCCAACTTATATCTTTGAAGATGATTTTGGAAGATAAACTCTATTTTGGACAACTAGCATAACATTGTAATTTCTATGAGCATATTATCAACATGAGGTATTGTATCGATACACTTTGTCTTGGAAAATCTATCGTCTAAAAAATAAAGAGAAAAGATAAATGAAATGATTATCATGCTATCCTCATTTATGAGAGATACAATAAAAACACTACTAGATGCACATAAAGCAACGAAAGAACATATGCTTCCAAAAACAAGTCAAAAAATATATAAAAAAACAATCAAAAGTTATCATTTTAACAAAATGAGATATGTGAAAAATAATTCTTATTCTTGGAAAATACTACAATAAAAGCATACAAGAAAAGTTAAACCCAAGAGAAAGGTTAACATCACATAGTAACATGATTTGATGATAACCAATAATAATAATTCTACCAATCTAGTATCTTACAAGGGTGATTAGCTTATTAGCTTAGAAGCTGCATTTCATATCATCTCACACATTGAATTCTATACTATATACATACTTGGTGAAGAAGATGAGAGCATTAAGATTGAAAATGAAAAGACAAATCATGGATATACCTTCCTTTTAGAACAAGAGTGACGACCTTGGAAATGGTCATAATTGAGGAATATTTTCTGTAATATTTAGTGAACCAAAAATCATGGTTTTGAATAATTATCTCGACTTTTTCCCAAGTACTTGTGGCTCTTTAATTTTTGTATAGCCCAAAAGTCATGGGTTTATGAAAGAGCCATAACTCTGACATTAAATTATCAAGCCATATAAAGATGAAGTGGTGGCTCCATGAGATTAACCATAACCTTGAACATCAGTGAGGTACTTGATTGTTGTATCAGAGAATTAATAGCAAAACTCTTAAAACTTTATGAACTAGGTATGATTACAATTTCATGATAATATCACAATCATTTAGAATGTATCGTATAGTGAAAAGATTGTGCTAACAAGAATGTAAGATTGTGGTATACAAGATTTTTCTAATTAATATTTAGATAGAGTTTCAACCAAGAATATATATTGAAGCTATACATATAGTATAGACTAGACTCCTCTTCCAAACACCTTCAAAACTCGTTGATTTGATAACTATTCATCAGAGTTATTCAAAATACTAAAAAATATGAAATTAATACATATCCATCTCATTTCTACACACATACATCATTTTCAACTACTGAAATATACTAGAATATTTAGTAAATTAAACACTCAACTAAATGTGTCAAATGGGCTGGGTGGCTCGGGCCCGGCCCCTAGCATGACAGTGGAAAGACCCATTCTCATGCCCATGTAGGGCATGCTCACAACACGTCTCTTGTCTTGCCATGCCTATGTTAACTGAGCCATGTGCCTGGCCAGGCATGGCCCAGTAGCATGGCTCATGGGCATGCTTTCTCGGCATGAGCCGAGCATTACCTCGGCCTAGCCCCACACTCCAAACCCGAAGCCTGATGCTTGATGCCCGACGAATCTGAATTTTTGTCGGGTCCATAACCCAACCCACAGTCTACTTTCCACAACTTTTTGACTCGGCCCGACTCCCATCGTTCTAGAAGTTGATGCTTCTAGAACTTTGGAGCATTCGGGTTGGTTTGACGCAGACAGTCGAACCAACCCTAACGGCCAAAAAATATATATATATAAAAATTTAAATCTGAGCCATTGGATTTTGCCTCTAAGAGCTATATGGTAAAATCCGATGGCCCTAATGATTCTACCCATTTTTTAATTAAAAAAATTAAAAAAAATCAAAAAAATATATTTTTTTATAAAAAATATATTGTATTAATCTATAAAATTTTTCTATATCCCCCCCCCCTCCTCATTCTAAGATTTTTGTTTTTAAAACATAAATCTTTCTCTCTCTTTATCTCTAATTTTCTTTCTCAAGTTTTTAAATTTGGTCTTGGGCTTTTGGCATTTCGCCTTTCAGGACTCAGGTGTGGTGTGGATTATGGTGCGCATGCGGTGCTGACATCAAAATTTCAAAGTTTATGTATAATGATTTACATGCATATTTATTTATTTATTTATTAGTTTTAAAGTTTTAAATTTTAAAATCTAAAATCTTTTTCTCCTAGTCCCAACTCCTAAGTCCAATCTAAAAAAAATAAAAAAAATGACAAATAGTAATTTTAATAGCGAGAATAAAATTAATTATAATTTAGATAACGAAAACCATACGAAAAGGTATGAGGCTGCCAAAACTTTGGTTTCTCCAGTCACCTCAACTCAAACATTTAAAAAATAAAAATATAGAAGACCTTCAGTAGTTTGGACTCACTTTAATATATAAAAAAAATATTAGGAGTGTCAAAGAAGAATCGGCAAAGTGCAAAGATTATAAAAAAAATCATTACTAAAAATAACAAGAATACTAACCAATTTACCAACCTAAAAATTAGGTCAGTAATTTCCTTCCAAATCACGACCATTTAGAGACAAAAAAGGATATCGAAAAAAAAAATTTTACGCCCAAATTTTCGACCAAAGACCAACCATAATTACCGACCAAATATTTTTGGTCGGAAATTAGTCTGTAAATTAGGATGGAATTTTTGAATACAAATTATCGACTATTTAACGACCAAAAATATATTACCATTAAAATTAGTCGGCAGAATGGTTTTTTAAATTATTTATAACTTCGTACTTACCGACCATTTACCGACCAAATATATAAGTCGGTAATTACTGACTAATTCACGACCATTTTAAGATCCAAGGAGTGGTATTGAAAAAAAAAATATTTCCGACCAAATTTCCGACCAAATATTATTGGTTATGAATTAATCTGTAAATTAGGAGGAAATTAGCGAAAAAATATTGCCGAAAGATTATCGACCATTTAATAACTAAAAATATATAACCATGAAAAATAATCAGTAAAGTAGTCTTCCAATATATTTATAACGTCATAATTACCGATCAAACTACATACTGAATATATAGGTCAGTAATTACTGACCAATTCACGACCATTAATAGACCACAATGGGGTTTCAAAAAAAATATTTTCGACCAAATTTTCGACTAAAGACTAACTATAGTTACCGATCAAATATCTTTGGTCGGAAATTGATCTGTAAATTAGGAGGGACTTAGAGAAAAAAAATTACCGAAAAATTACTAACCAATTAACGACCAAAAATATGTTACCATTAAAAATTGGTCGGTAAAGTGACATTCCAAATATTTATAACTTAAGTACTTACCGACCTTTTACCGACCATAATTTTGGTCGGTAATTCATAGATTTAATTTTTTGATTTAAAATTTATTTGCTAAGTCAATAACACCTACATACATTCGTATCTCCATCATTTTTCGAAGCAGATGTGACTGCAAGCATAAAATCGATCAAATTTTATCTCTTCTTCTGAATCCAATTAGGTTTTTCTTTGTTCTTCCCATTCAAAATGCTTATACATATCTCCGTCTCTCTAAATTTTATTAGGACAATTAAATTTTCATTTTTTCAGCATAATCAGGCATTAGGTTTTTTTATTTTTCCTCCGAATTTCTTTATTTCTGCTTCAATTTCATTTAACCTATATGATTTTAACTTTACCCAATTAATTAAACTATAATTTTTCAGTGTAATTTTAACTCAAGAGGATATGCATGGTAGCTTGTAGGTTGGAGAAATCAATGTTATTTGTTTTTGAATGGTTCAAGGGATATCTTCTGGTTCTACCGCATTTTAAAAGCTAGGGTTTCTTCTTTCTTAGGTTTAATTTTATCTCATTAACTATATTATAAGTGAATGTATATTTTACTCCATATTTGTGTGTTTGGTTAGTGTGTTTTGAATTATTTAGATAATTTCCAAGGATAAAGTAAAAATTTGATTAAAGAGGACATGTAAATGTTTTAGAAGAATTATTGTCAAAAATTCACTAAAACACAATTAATTCAACGATAAATTTTTAGTGTAATCTTTGTTCTTCTACTATTTAGATTTTTAGGGGTTTATTGATTTCGATTTCAAATACAAAATGTTTGCATTTTGTTCTATCCTTCTTTAGCTTAAGAAAATATATAATGATTGCTTTATCTGCTTCAGCAACTTAAGAAAAATTAATATTAATGTTAATGTGTTATATTTTTGTTGTATCCGAATAAATTATAAACATGTAACAGTATATATAAACTTTTATACATTCATATAATCGTAAGACATTATGTATAAATGTCTATACTTAAATATATATAAACGTATTACATTATAAATAAACATTGATATGTTTATTGAAACATATAATGTTATATATTTATATTTATACATATGTATTAATGTATATAAATATCTATACAACATTTACATAAAACTATCCATTTATACAATTTTTTATGTAATACTTATGTAACATTAAATGATTATACAATTTTGTAAATATTTATATTACATATTATTTTTTATATAAATATATAATATTTATAATGTTTATATAAATGTGATATATATACTATATATTATTTATAAAAGTGTTACATATAAATATAATAATATTTAAGTAACATTTATAAAATTATTTTATTCACAAATATTATATAGATACACGTGTTTAATTATATAATCATATTTCATTTGATATATAAGTATTTATAACTATATTTATAATAAAGTTAACTATTTTTATAACTATATTTATAACTTTACATAATAAATTTTTAACTATATAATAATGTATAACTATATGTATAATTCTATATAATTATATTTCTAAAAAAATATACTCTATGTATACTAATATATAACTATATATAATTATATTTTACTAAATATATAACTATATAAATATTATATATAATTAAATCTTTAACTACATACATATTTGTAACTATATTTGTATAACTATGTAACAGTCTATATAATTAAATATAACTATATTTGTAACTATATATACATATATGTATTCATATAATTAAATCAAAATATTTATTTATAACGTTGTATATATTTATGTATAACTACTTATAACTACTTGTATGAATATATCTATATATAACTATATGTTTAATTATATATAACTATATATATTATATGTAAAATAATATATATATAACTATAAATAATTGTATCTTACTATATGTATTACTATAAAAGTTTTATGCATAATTATATTTAAATATTAAATTTACAGCTTATATTTAATATATATTTGTATATAGTAGTATATAAAAAAATATTTTACTATATCTATACCTATACATTACTATATGTATAAATATATAAAATTAAATGAACAAATATATAAACCTACATGTATAAATATATGTTTAACTATATGTGTATAACTATATGTATAACCAAATATAACTATATTTATAATTACATGTATAACAATATACAACATTATGTTAAACTATATGTGTATAACTATATATAAATATTTGTATAACTAAATAAATGTCTATATAATTATATATAACTATATTTGTAACTATATATACATATATGTATTCATATAATTAAATCAAAATATTTGTTTATAATGTTTTATATATTTATGTATAACTAATTATAACTGCTTGTATGAATATATCTATATATAACTATATGTTTTAATTATATATAACTATTTATAACTATATATATTATATGTAAAATAATATATAACTATAAATAATTGTATCTTACTATATGTATAACTATAAAAGTTTTATAAATAATTATGTTTAAATATTAAATTTACAGCTTATATTTAATATATATTTGTATATAGTAGTATATAAAAAAGTATTTTACTATATATATACCTATACATTACTATATGTATAAATATATAAAATTAAATGAACAAATATACAAACCTACATGTATAAATATATGTTTAACTTTATGTATAACTACATGTAACTATATTTATAATTACATGTATACCAACATACAACATTATGATAAACTATATGTGTATAACTATATATAAATATTTATATAACTAATAAATGTCTATATAATTATATATAACTATAATTAGAGACAATCATATTTGTTAAATAAATTGATTTATTTTAACTAGTTATGGAAGACGATCGTGAATGGATGTATAATGGTCGAATAGTGAATGGAATGTTCTCTAATGAATGGGGGGATAAAGTTGATGAATTTTTTGAGTTTGCTCTGAGACATCCTGAGTGTGTGAATGGTTCGACCCAACACCACATGTTGGTATTGTAGTCCATCCTCAATATAAACTTGTCAATGTGCACAAAAAAAATAATTCAACAAGTATGAACTTTTTGTCTTAGTAGTACAAGCATCACAGGTTTATTATTGTGAATATTCGGGTCGGACCGGTCCTAGAAATGATTGGAAAGCTGTGTGAAAGATTAAAGTAAGGACTCAAATTGACATCCCCACACACCAAGTACTGATTTCATGGAACCATCTTTTCAAAATGATGACAATGATGTTATAATCGAAGTTGTGGTGGGGGAGGAAGATGTCCTTTTAGTCGCATCTTCTGAGATGGATACAAGTGGGGATGTAGATGTCGATGAAAATTTAATTGATTATGAAGAAAAAATGAGTGATGAAGAGGAGTTTGAAAATGATGTTACTACATCTGAAGAAGAAGACGGACTAGATTTGGATGATTCTGATGAGAATGAGTAGACATGAGTTTTATGTTATTTTAATCATTAATCATTTTTGTTTATTTTCATTGCCTTATGTATTTTTAACAAATATGGCACGTGGATGAGGTAGAGGCAGCACGTTGCAAGGTTGTACTGTTATGGTATAGGCAGCACGGTCTCATGTATACCCGAAACTGGTAGAGGGTCATGGGTTGATGAGATGCCACAGCAGTCAGAGAATGTTGTGAATGTACCGCAGTAGTAGCATCAACTGACCAATCCACATAATGGTCATGAGATTTTGATGAATGATCAGGAGACGTGGGAGAGAGAGGAGGGAAAGGATGGAGATGTTGGAGAGTATTCCTCATAGAAGCCTACAGACGAGACTCTCCCTTTGCTTAGTTTGAACTGACAATTAATAATCCGTAAGATATAAAACTTAACAAATAATTTATCAATTTATTATTTTATTTCTTACTTGCTAATAAATTTTTAGTTACAGGATGAAGTTAGAGCTGTTTGGTTCCATTTCTAGGGTTCAGAGGATAATTTTCAGGAAATCCTTTAAACCTAATATGGACATAATTGGAAGTCACTGACACATAAAGGCCAATTGATGATTTAAAAAGAATTTAAGGTAAATATTACTACCTAAAATTGTTTACATCTTTTATTTATTCTTTTGTTCACTAATTAAAATTTTTTTAATTATAATTGTAGAAAGTTTACAAGTGAACATGACCAAATGAGGTAGTTAAAAGTGTGTTCTACAAACATGCTGCTAGTCGATATAAAGACACCGCGTACGAGATCAAAGATAAATGGTTGAAGGAGAAAGAAAAAGATTTTAGTGTCTCGGATCATGTTTTCAAGGAGTGGCAGAGCAGTTGGGAAGATCCTGATTATAGAAAGAGGTGAGATAAATAGAGCGGCAATCATCTCTCAAAGTAGGCTGGGGAGGGTAATGGCATGTCTACACACACTTGTGGATCTCACTCTATGCGTGAGCACAAATGAGCATTGGTATTATTTCTAATTTTTACTTTTTATGTTTATTACTTTGTAAAATATGTTCAATTATGCCTAATTTTCATTTCTCATAAGGAATTTTTTTCTCAATAGAATTAACATATATATTGTGGGTAATTATAGACATGCAAGGAGGGTAAGAAGCACAGTACTCCTTGCTTATTCAGATACATGCACACAAAGGCTCATGATGATCAGACTTTTATTGATCAGAGATCTCATGCAGCATATGTAAGTTTCATTAAAAAAACTTAACTTTTTTTTTGAATATAAATTGAAATACTTATCGTACATGTTTATTAAGCAAATATGAAGAAATGCTAGCTGCTGGGACTCAAGTGTATTCCTAGTCTACTTCACTTTCATGTGATGTTACAACATGTAGTTCTCATTCATCAACTCCACCAGTTGATACGAATCAGATTTGGTATGTGGCTGTTGATGGAAAGAAGAAGATGCCTGTCTATGGCATCGGTTCGTTGACTTTATCATTCTACTCGCTTAGACAACCAGATTATGAAGTTGAATTTTTAGGACCAGTTTCGAATTTGTTCTTGAAGATGGAGGAATTTTAGGATGCGATGTGAAATGCGATACAGTATCAGTTGGCCGATACCGAGCGATGCATGATCGACTATGAGGATAATAGAGATGAGTTGTGTATGCATTTTGACTGGCTTACAAAGGAGTTTTAGGAAGGAGGACTGCAGTTAAACCCTGATGATCTACCTCGGATTGTTCGGCATAATGCTCCAGCTACAGCATCTACTCCATCACCTATAGCAACACTTGTAACAACTGCATCAGAATTAGCAGTAGTAGACAGCTCTATTCCAATACCTGACATCTCACCATGCAGACCAGATACATCACAACATAAAAATTATGAAACTAGGTTGGATGATTGAGTATATTACACATATTTATTTTTCAATGTCTTAAACTTTGATTTTGGATTTAATTTTTTTTATTTTCTCTTGACGTATTTATTTTCCAATATTACACATATTGGTTGGTAATTTGGTGAATTTTAGCAGTAATTTTATGCTATAAGAATTCTTGTGGGACTAGGCACCTTAAAAGGCATGTTGAACTATGCACCAAAAAAATATTGCATTAAATCTTAGACAAATACAACTCAGTAGTGAGTTTTTTAAGGTTGGTTCTGGTTCAGTTTCAAAGTTTACCCCATTCATATATCACAATGAGTTAGAGAAGGAAGACATGGTCAAATTGATCACCACGATGGGTCTTCTGATTAGGTTTTCGGAGGATCTAATGGTAGTCAGTATCATGCAGGCATATTTTTAGCCTGCATATCTTAGGATCCATAGGTCCACATCTAGGAACGACATACTAAAATATTATAAGTTAGAAAAATAAAATAATAATTAATGAATTTAGGGAATATAGTAGAGTGGTGTCTGTGACGTCTGATATCTGGACTAGTCATGATGATGTACCTTATGCATGTTTCATCGCCCACTATGTAGATTCTAAATGGATACTAAATATTAAAATATTAGGATTCTCTGAGATTCTCCATCCTCATGATAATCTAGCCATTTTTGAGTGTTTGATGAAAATCTTTAGAGAATATAAAATTCAAAATAAAATATTTAGTATCACATTTGATAATGTGTCTAATAATGGAGTAGCGATTAACATATTTGTTAGGAGTATTAGAGATGAACCATTAAGAGAGATTTTCCATGTTAGATGCATGTGTCGCGTCATTAATTGATAGTACAAGCAAGGATGAAGGTGTATGCCTTACTTTAGAAAACATACGTAACATACTAAAATATATTCGCATGCCTCATAGACAACAAGAGTTTGGTAGTCTTTGTTTATATGTGGGCCTAAAGAAGAATAATTCCAATCGGATGTGAGACATCATTGGAATTACACGTTCCTTATGTTGGAGTCATGTGTTTGATATGAACACATGATATCTGACTACGTTAATAGTAAGAGTGACAAACTTATTATTGATGACACTGGCAGGGCTATAGAAATTTCATATTTGGAATTCCTAAAAGTTTTTTATGACAAGACGAACATGTGTTTGCCAGTTTATATTCCCATGACTTGCATTATACTCAGGTGCATATGCAATATTAGTAGTATGTTAAAAAAGTATCGAGATAACTCGACACTTAGCAATATGGTTGTAATGATAAAAATCAAGTATTTAAATTACTGGTCCACCATTCCATCTCTTTATTGTCTGGCTGCTTGCATGGACCCTAGGGCTAAGGTGGAAGGGGTTGATAATATTTTGACATACATTTACCCGTGCTTGAACTGGAAGACCTACCTGAAGGGTTCATTCACGAGAAGTTGTCCGAGCTCTTTACATACTATGATATTAGGTATGATGGTAGTACTAGTGAGGCTCCGAGTATGCACATGAATACTATATTTGGAGATGATGACTTTTCTATTCAGGTAGTGAGGGGGAAATGAAGGGGTGGACCTTCGAATAGGAACGAGCTATCTTGGTACTTAGATACTAATTACTACTTAATTCTATCAAATTCTAATAACAAGAATCTTAATATATTATAGTGGTGGAAATCATATGAGTCCACCTATCCCGTGTTATCTAAGATGACACCAGATCTACTGACTCATATATTGAGCGTAGCATCAGAGTCTGCTTTTTCTATTGCAGTGAATGTGAATTTGGATAGGAGATCGAGTTTACGTCCAAATATTGTTGAAGTATTAGCATGCATGAAGGATTGGGAGGATTCGAGCTTGAGATTCCAGAATCGTGCTGGGACTACAGCAAAAGCATGAGAGTAGGTTACTAACGATGATGATCCATGTGATATTAATATTGATGATGATTTGACGATTGATGACGTTGATGATTGATAGATTGAGACACTGATGTCTGATATTTGATTTACATTTACTCATTTATATTATTTTTCTTTATTTTTTGTTTGTGATATTACTTTGGGTTTGACGTTTGAGGCTTGATCTTGATGCTTTAATATTAAATTTTTTATTATTTGCATTTTGCATTGTGTATTAATATTTAAGTTTTATTTATTCATACACATTTAGTTTTAAAATCCTAATTGTTTATTTTATTATAATAAATAAACTTTATGCTTTATTAAATTTAATAAAATTAAATTAAAGAAATGCATTATTTATTTTAATTTCACATTTAACAATTAACTATTAAGTATTAATTACAAACTATTTAAGTATATAATATTATTATTAAATAATAAAATTTTAAATATTATAATATTTTTAATATTCTGAATTTAAATATTTAAAAAAATTAAAATTGGCCCGAACTAGGCCCAAACCCAGACCAGATGGACAAGAACTGGCTAGACCAGGCCCTACCCGACACGGTTTCATTACTTGTCAGGATATTGGGCCGTGTCGGGCCTACATTGATGAAGCCGTGCAAGGCCAGGCACGACATGGTGGCCCAATTTGGCCACCAAAAACCTGGATGGGCCGGCTTGGCCTAGCCTGTTTGACACCTCTACACACTCAACACTGCACCACCTCTCAAGAGGCTTCGTGAACCTTGGATAATATTTATGCCAGACCATCCCATGTCACATCAAACATATCCATGACCAATTAAAAGAATATGTCGAGGGTTCCAAGATGATCTCTAAATATATGTAATTTATTAAGAATAGGGTTGATGAACTTGCACTTCTTGGAAAACTCATGATGAAGATCTCATTGATAAAATTCTTGATGGCATTAATGAAGAATACAAAGGAATTGTTGATGTGAAACATCAATCTCCTTTGATGAAATTCATGAAAAACTTATCAACAAGGAGGCATCTTTCCAATGATAACATGTACCATCATAATTCTTCTCACCTATCATGAACAATCTGAATGGATGCAAGAATCGATTTTGGAATGGTTTCACCACTACTTTTTATCATCAAGGTCAACAATGAAATGCTCCACTAAATAATCATCCTACATCACATCCATATCTTGGGTATTACTAATGATGTGGTACTCAATAACACATTGTAAAACAATGCTCCCCTTTATCAACTTGTCAATATGCAGTCCTCATCTGCTTCATCGACAACATGCCCACAAGCTCCACATCATGTTTCTTCATGTCAACCACATTCACATTTTGTTTCTTTTGAGAACATTAACACCCCCACAGGTTGCTTGATAGTAGGGCATCACACCATGTTACCATGAATTTGAATAATATTTCACATGACATTCCGTAAGCAGAGACTAATGACATTATGATTAGCAATGGATTGGGTATTTTCATTACTCACACTAGTTCCACCACCCTTTCTTCTCCTACTCAAACCTTTAATTTACATAATATCCTTTGTGTGCCTAACATGAAAAAGAACCATATTTCCATCTATCAAATTTATAATACTAACCATGTTTCAATTGAATTCTTACCCACTATTTTTCATGTTAAGGATATAAGCACGAGGGCAATCCTTTTGATGGAAAACACTAAAGATGATGTCTATGAGTGGCCAACCTCCTCTCCAACATTGTCTTCTTCACTTGTTTCCTTTTCCAGTGTCAAGACCACTTCCTCTAAATGGCACTCTAGATCAAACCGTCCATCATCAATCATTCTTCAACATTCTCTATCTAATTCTATGTCACAAAATTCTCATTGTAATGTGTTTTTAATTAATAAAAGTCACAAACTTCTTTTTTCTACATCTACAATTATTTCATCTCACCCCTTACAAATTATATTTTCAGATTTATGGACCTCCCTCATTTATTTTTGGATGACTTCAAGTATTATGTTGTTTTTATTGATCATTTTACATGTTGTCTTTTATTGCCCGCTTAAAGAAAAAGTCTCATGTCTGCGATGTCTTTATTCGTTTCAAAGTATTAATAGAAAATCGCTTCAAAACATTTTATTGTCACTCTATACTCTGATAATGGTGATGAATATCAATCATTAGATTAGTTCCTATCCCTTCATGAAATTTCTCATCTCACCTCTCCCCCACATACACCTAAAGATAATGGTTTCTCCAAAAACCAACATCGACATATTGTTGAAACTAGCCTTTCTCTACTCACTCATGCCTCACATCCACTTCCATTCTGAGACAATACCTTTGCAACTATTATATATCTTATTAATCACATGCTCACACACACACACACACACGCACACTCCATTTTATCTCCTTATGGGTCCATTTTCTATTCTTCACCAAATTACAGAAAACTCTATATTTTTGGGTGTTTATGTTATCCATGGTTTCATCCCTATTCAAGCCATAAACTTGAATCTAGATTCATACCTTGTGTGTTTGTTGGATACTCCCTCACCAAAAATGTTTATATCTTGATCCTTCCACTTCCAAACTTTACACATCCCATCACATCATGTCAAATTTATCGAATTTTTCTTTCCATTCAAATTCATTCAAAGTCATCTTAGTCATCCAAGAACACAAACACTCCCAAATTGGACTCCATTGGCATCCCTTCTTCTCACTAAGGTTGCACCATACTACACAACCTCCAAAACCATGCTTTTATGCTTTGATCCCTTAGCCACCCAATCCCTATTCAATCACCAAACATCCTTCTAAACTACACTACTTCTTATCTAAACTTCAATAGACCAAGCCACGCCATGTAATTGCCTAGAACATTCCAACAACACAAACATTGACAGACTTTATTCCCCATCTACTTTCATACTTATTCAAGCTTCCATCATCCAAACCCTCCCACCAACACCATACCATGACCACTAGTGCTAAAATAAAATCCAAAACCCATCCAAAAACTTAATCCTATTGCTACTATCACCTTGAAACATCAATTTGAGCTGCACACATTGACCCAGGCCCTCCAAGATCCTAAATGGCATCAAGTTATGTTAAAGGAATATGATGCTCTCATGTGAAATAGAACTTGGGAACTTTTCTTCATTGATTCCATGAAAAATATTGTTGGTTGTAAATGGATTAATAAAAATTAAACATTTACTTAATAGCTCTATTGACACGTACAAAGCACTACTCATTGCTAAAAAATTTCATCAATGTCATGGTTTTGATTATTATATTACATTCAGATTGATTGTTAAGCCTATCAGTGCTCGCTTGGCCCCTAGTCTTGCTATTAGCTCAGGGTCACTTTATCAGCTTTATGTGAACAATACCTTTCTGCAATGTCACCTCTCTAAAGATATATTTATGGCCCAACCACCAGGTTTTCTTCATCATGATAATCCATATATGCTAGCAAATTACACAAGGATATATACGGTCTCAAACAAGTAATACAGGTTTGGTACCATGAGGTAAAGCAATTTCTTATAGCCTTTGGGTTTACAAACTCTTTTACAGACACATCACTTTGTCTTTAACATCAATGGTAATCTAGTCTATCTACTTATTTATAATGATGACATGATAATTATATGATATATTGCCACTACAGTTCAAATATTTTTTACTCTTCTCAACAATAGTATGCATCAAAGATCTTGATGACTTGACTTACTTCCTTGGTATTAAAGTTGTCACTACCTCCATTGGTTTACTTCTCTCTTAATGAAAATACATCACATACCTTATTGCTTGCAAACATATGATAGAAGCCTAATATGTCACCACTCTACTTGCTATTGAACCAACACTTATAATTCTTTTTTGCACTAATTTTCTAGATCCGTTTGAATATAGAATAGTTGTTAGAAGTCTCCAATATTTATGCCTCACCTACCTTGATATTTCATATACTATTAATAAGTTGTCTCAATTTATGCATCAACTAACTATTGGTCATTGGAATACTGTCAAACACTTGCTTTGCTATCTTTCTGGCATAACTAATCATGGTTTTGTCTTGCACCATGACACCTCTCTATCTTTTCATGCCTTCTATGATGTTGATTGGGCTAGTAATAAGGCTGATTACACCTCCAATAGTGATTATATTATTTACCTTAGTTGAAATATCATATCCTAGTCATCCAAGAAACAATTTATGGTTGCTCACTCCTCCAATGAACTCGAATATCATGTTGCTTTTACAGTCGCAGAGCTATGTTGAATTTGATTTCTTCTAATTGAGCTTGGCATGTGTCTTCATGATGCTCTAGTTATCTATTGTAAGAATATTTGTGCAACACATTTTCTTCCAATCATGTCTTCTATTTACAAATAAAGCATGGTGCCATTGATTATCATTTTATTTGGGATCAAGTACAAAGTGGAGTTTTATGTATCATCCACGTGTCCTCGAAAGATCAACTAGTAGATGTCTAGACCAAATCTTTTCCACCCACTCATTTTCAACTTTTAAAGATAAAGATTGGACTCCATGATCGAGCTCCATCTTGAGGGGGTATACTAGAAGAATTAATATATTCATTAATTATCTTATTTGTTTTTTAGTTGTGAGTTGTATATATCTATATTGTCAAACATATCACATAAATTATTAAATTAGTCAAATAAATTTAGAATATTTCATTGAGATTTGGTCAACAACTCAATCTCGTAAATGTGTGTGTGTGTGTGTGTGTGTCTCACCTTCATTCAATGAAAGCAAACGATTGTTTTAAACTTCAATAGGAAAAAAAAATTTCCAATAGGAAGAATTATCATAATTTTACATAGAGAATCAATCAAGATCAATTTTATTCAAATATGAAAGTTGCACAACAATTCTTACTACATGGTGCAAAATATGCAAATCATGAAAGATTTTTGACAAGATAAAAATTTATCAACAATAATCTAGTTTTAGCCAAATTACGGATATGGAAAATGCGCTTAGAAAAGAGGTTGGTAGCACGTTTAGTCATCTTCCCCAAAAAATTGACAAGAACTATATTTTCAACCTTATCTATTATTATTCATTACATGACAAAAGAATATTTTCAATTCAACCTCAACTAAACCATAAAAGTGGTCGATTAGTACATCTCAATATAAATGAAGTGTTAAGTCATCTCAACCTCAAGAAGGAAAATCAACAATTAGAGTGCTAGTTTCTCAACTTCAAATTAAATGTAGATAAAAAAAGAATCCAATCGAAAAGAAGATAGTTAAAATAAAAAAAAGGGGGTGAAAACTTGTACATTACCCTATGGGCATTTAAAAAATATATACTAAATGAAAAAACATGATAGATGGAAAAGCTTCTGAATCTACCCTTCCCAAAATTTTACATGAAAGGCAATTAGAGTAGACTATGCCACAACTATTAGCTAAGAGCAAAAAAAAAAGGAGGAACTAACCATGAGAAATAAAAAATAAATCTTTAGAGCACTTTGTGAAAAATACAAAAGAGGTAGTTTGCAAAGAAAAGATATATGAAAGGGAAATAAGCTTACAAAATGACTATTCCTAAAAGTACTTCAAGGAAAATAAGAGTCAATAATGCATGACAAAATTTTGAAGTATTTAGATAAGTGAATATAAATATATCATTTTTGGATATGATGGAACAAGTATAAAAAGAATAAGAAGAGTAAAAAGAATTAGAAGAATAAATAGAATAAGAAGAATAAAAAGAATAAGAATAAGAAGAATAAAAAGAATAAGAATAAGAAGAATAAAAAGAATAAAAAGAATAATAAGAAAAAGAAGAATACAAAGAATAAAAAGAATAAGAAGAAAAAGAAGAATAAAAAGAATAAGAAAAATAAAAAGAATAAAAAGAATAAGAAGAATAAGAAGAATAAGAAGAATAAAAAAAATAAAATGAATAAGAAGAAAAAGAAGAAAAAGAAGAAAAAGAAGAATAAGAAGAATAAGAAGAATAAGAAGAAAAAGAAGAATAAGAAGAAAAAGAAGAATAAGAAGAATAAGAAGAATAAGATGAATAAAAAGAATAAAAAGAATAAAAAGAATAAAACAATAAGAAGAATAAGAAGATTAAAAAGAATAAGAAGAATAAAGAAGAATAAAAAAAATAAGAAGTATGAGAAGAAAAAGAAGAGTAATAAGAATAATAAGAATAATAAGAATAATAAGATTAAGAAGAATAAAAAGATTAAGAAGAATAAGAAGATTAAGAAGAATAAGATGAAAAGAAGAATAATAAGAATAAAAAGTATAGAAGAATAAGCAGAATAATAAGAATTAGAAGAAGAAGAAGAATAAGAATAATAATAATAATAGTAAGAAAGATAAGAAAAATAAAAAGAATAAGAAGAATAATAAGAATAAGAAGAATTAAAAGAATTAGAATAATAAGAAAACTAATTAGAAATAGAAGAATAAGAAGAATAAGTTGAATTAAAAGAATAAGAAGAATAAGAACAATAACAAGTATAAAAATAATAAGAAGAATAAGAAGAATAAGAAGAATAAGAAGAATAATAAGAATAAGAAGAATAAGAAGAATAAGAAGAATAATAAGAATAAGAAGAATAAGAAGAATAAGAAGAATAATAATAAGAAAAATAAGAAGAATAAGAAGAATAAGAATAATAAGAAGAATAAGAAGAATTAGAAGAAAAAGAAGAATAAGAAGAATTAGAAGAATTAAAAGTATATAAAGAATAAAAACAATTAGAATAATATGAAGAATTAGAAGAATTATAAGAATTAGAAGAATAAGAAAAATAAAAAGATTAAGAAGAATTAGAAAAATAAGAAGAATATGAAAAAAAATAAGAATATGAAGAATATGAATAATAAGAAGAATATGAAGAAAAATAAGAATAAGAAAAAAAATAAGAATAAGAAAAAAAATAAGAATAAGAAAAATTTGCTTGAGAGGATACTTGTGGGGGTTGAACATGCCTAAGGAGGCATTCTTAATTGAGTAGATGAGTGCCATTATTGATTCCAAGACTAATAAAATATTATTGGATCGACCCGGGTTGGACATACCATGTCAATTAAATTGATTTGGAAAAATTATTTATTCAAAAACTAAATTTAATTTAATTTAATTTTAATTTCATTTACATTTTTTAGTATGTTTAAATTTAATAAAATTAATGTGTGTTATATAAGAGTAAGAACCAATTACCTAAACTTTTATTATGTGTTAAGGTTATTTGTTTTATACTTGGAGTGCTAAGAGCAACTCCAACCGGAGTTGCTATACGGGGTGTCATCCCCATAACTGCCAAAATGACACCTAAAATATTGTTTTTCTTAGCTCCAACAAGGATGACATCAGGGTTGCCAAAATAGCATCCGTGAAATTGGGGCTGCCATAAATGGCAACTTTGGAGAGAGAAAATAGAATATGGAAAATAGCGGTTAGTTTACTGTACATATCAACGTATCTATCTAACGGATATATGTTAATTTATTTTATAAAATTGAATGGAATGCTACTTGAGACTTCAATTCCATCCGCTTTGTTTTTTTTTTGAATGCTCTACTGCACAGCTTCCTTCCAACAATCAAAAAAAATCTAAAAAAATTATTTATTGTCTTCCATCTTTGCATTCAATCCTTCCATTCCTTCCATTAATCTGCCAGAAGAGAAATAAT
Source organism: Sapria himalayana (assembly GCA_029783825.1). Classification (NCBI taxonomy): domain Eukaryota; kingdom Viridiplantae; phylum Streptophyta; class Magnoliopsida; order Malpighiales; family Rafflesiaceae; genus Sapria; species Sapria himalayana. The sequence continues at coordinate 2,858,390 of JAREIK010003183.1, read as the reverse complement.
TCCAAAAAAAAAGGTTTTACCTTCTCTTTTATTTTATATTTTGATTTTATAATTAATGTAGATAATTTTCTAATTTTTTAAATTGTTTATAATTTTAATTTCTAATAGATTCTATTGAATGTTTTATAAATTGCTCATTATATAAATTGATTAGAATATTTTTTTGTAGATGAATTTGCAATATCATGGTTCATTAATTGATTTGCTAATGAATGAGACTGATTTATATGATGATATTATTCAGAGCAATCCAGCAGATTTGGCACCAATACAAAATGAAGTCGTCTCAGATATGAGAAAGTCACAAAGGACAAAGAATTTCTCTATAGAAGAAGATAAATTAATTGTGTCTGCATGACTTAATACGAGTAAAGATTCAATTACCGGGAATCAACAACAAAGTGGTGCATTCTGGCAAAGAATATCACAATACTTAGAACTTAATGGAGGTAGTAATGAAAGGCATTCCCAATCTTCTATTAAAAGTCATTGGAGTGATATAAATGTAAAATGCAGTAAATTTATCGGTTTTCATAGTCAAATAGAAAAACTACGACAAAGTGGACATACCGAGCAAAATAATGTAAGATTTATATTTTTAATTTTGACACTAGCAAGATTTGATATCTTAATAATTTATTGAATTATTTCAAATAGTTTTAGGTCGATGAAGTGAAAGAAATGTTTGCTAAGATAATTGGAAAACCATTTCAATATTAGCATTGTTGAAATATATTGAAAATGGAGAGGAAATAGAATGATAATTTGACCAGCAATAAGAGAGCAAAAACTCATTCAACTAGTAGTCCTGCTAAATCAATTCATGTTGAATCCAACTATTCAACTCCATATTTAGGGGACAGTACTGAACCATCATTCTATCTCAACCTCAATAGGCCATTGGGAAAAAAAGCTTAAAAAAACTTAAAAGCAAAGATAAACAAATTGATGATGAAAGGTCACTAGATTATCATTACTAGAATGAAAGAATGGAAATAGAACGACAAAAAATTGAGCGACATGAAAAAATTTATGCGCAACAGGAGATAACATTGGACCAACATCGCAAACAGTTAGAAATTGAAGAAAAACATGTGCAATAAATTCAAATACAAAATGAGATAAAAATTATGGAAACCGATACTACTAGCATGGATCAAATTTCTACAACATATTGGAATAACTCGAAGATGAAAGTTATGAAAAAGTAGGGCTTTATTTTTTAGTCGTTATTTAATATGTTGTAAATTGAAATTTAAAAGATTAATATAAAATAAAAATATATTAAAGTATTAAATTGGCATCTCATTATGGCACCTACCATTGGAGCAAAAAAATTTTTGAGGTGCCAAAACACTATTCAAGGTGCCAAAATGATATTTGGCACCCCGTATTTGGCAACTCCCATTGGAGTTGCTCTAACAACTCACACAAAAATTTGGTGACATTTTCAATTTTAATAAAACAAAACTTATTCTTTTGTTATGGAAGAAGTGAAAGAGATATATGGAGGTGATAAAAAAGACATGGGGAATTGTGTTTGGTGCACTCCCTACAAAATAATTAAAAAAATAACCTAAAAATTAATATTTGAAAAAGAATGCACTAAACCTTTAACAAATTAAATTTTGGTGCACCCAAACATATTAATCATAAATTATTCTTTATTATTTTTAACTCCCCCTCTCTACTCCCTCTCTCCACTCTCTCTCCCCCGTGAAACACACCCTTCGCCTTCTCATGTGCACCTCTCCCGTCTCTCATCTTCCCTCGCCACTCATTTATATTCCCTCTCTCATCTTCCCTCGCCACTCATTTATATCCCCTCTCTCATCTTCCCTCGCCACGCTTTTATATCCCCTCTCTCATCTTTCCTTATCACTCTCCCCTATCCCCTCTCCTCTCTCTAATCTCTCCTCGCCCCTCTCTCCTCTCTCATCGCCCCTCT